>JAHKKF010495395.1:0-13163 GCA_019740295.1 Labeo calbasu | reverse complement strand
TGCCCTGCAAAGTGGCTTTAGCTTCCACTCTCCGCACAAATGATTGAACATGTGCCTAATAGCACACATTTATCTAACTTTAACGTTTAAACTAACATTGTTTTATACATTAACTGTTTTATATCTACAGATTTTATTTTAGGCAAGTCGTGATGATTTGAAAAGGCAAAATTTATTAAACAAACTATGATCAGTCTTCCGCTGACCACTTTGTCGTTACTTTAAAAAACAAAAAGTTATATTCAACAAAAAAAATGCTTCAAAACGTTTTTTGTAAATTATCTTGATTAAAAAAGACATATAATCACTTTACCATTGCATACAAAACTGAACTATTTTAATAGCTGAAACAGTAGTATAAGCTGTTTTGGGAGAAGGGGGAAAAAAGACGGGCTCGGGTCGGAGAATTGTTTGCCAGATCTTCAATTGCTTTTGCTTTAGTTTGAGGGTATTTAGCATCGTCTAGTACCTCCGTGGAACCGGGCCTGGGCATGGCCAGCTGCTCCAATTGCATCGTTGCTGACAACGGGCATGACTAACCATCTGGGGGCAACTGCCCCTCTTTAAGTTGACTCAACAAATTGTTTTTTTACAGTGTAGTTGAAAATACTTTCATAGTTTAATAAGGGGCTGCGAGTGACAGGCTGTTGCACACATAAACTGCAGCCTTTTGATACTGACAGTGTATGATGTATATTAACATCATTACAAAATAGAACATGATCAATGAACTCTAAACATTAAATTAAATAAATGTAATTGCACGAATTGTATAGGATACATTTTCAGTTGGTTTATTGTGAAATAACTCAAAAATGTTTTTTTTTTTTCATGTTTTTTAAGCATTGTTCTGGGCTGCCATTCCTAAAAACATCAATGCTTTCTTATGATTCCTTTGGGAAATGTAGCCCTGTCTGAAGTGAGAGAACGCTCTCTGTGATTGATTGGTTCTGTAAATATCAATATTTTTTATCCAGCCCTAGTAACTATAGTAATCTCGTTTCCTTTAAGTTTTGCACAACACCTTAAAGACAAGTTGCTATTAATTAATTTTTATAAAATGCAATAAAACAGAATAAGAATACATGAGAAAATGTGTTAAAATAGTAATATATAGTGCTGAGAATTTTCATAAAAACTGATTTACAGTTCCGCTCACATCTTATCTCCTTTCACGGTCTCTGATTCAATGAGACGTACATGAAAATTGTGTTAGTGGAGGCTTTCCTCCATTTTCAGGTACCAGAAGGCATTACCTATATGTCAAGGAGGGAAATGAGACATATACTGTTACTCATTAATCTAAATTTGACACAGGAGGTAACAGCAACAAACTCTGTATATTTCCAGGCTGATGAACATTTGTTAGATGCATGACACGTTATTGTCATAATAGAGACAGATTGTCATTACACTGGGAAAACAGTAGCAACTCTCTGAGGGTTGTAATTCTTTTCTTTCTTTCTTTCTTTCTTTCTTTCTTTTCTTGGCTTGTTAAAAGCAGCATCTAATGCTTCCATCATTCGACTGGTTTTGTTGTTGTGGTGATTGCTGAGATGTCTTTGCCGAGCAGACAGCTGTTTGCCTAATGGCCCTTTCCCATGGTGAATGTTGATGGCTACAGTGCTGCCTTCAGATGCAGAGCTGCATTGTTTATTCATCAAAAATAATATTCGGAGCATCTCTCTCACACGCACCGGTTATAGACTGCTTAATGCTTTCATTTAATTACATTAGCAATGCATCTATTTAAATAGTTGTTTTGATTTTTGGAGATCAAACATAGCACCTGGCTTTGCTCTGTATTTACATTGAAAGCGTGCTTGTGAACTCCATGTTATTATCCTGTAGGCCCTGGCAACGCTTTTCCTCCTGCTGCAGTCTGGATGCAAGTGTTGGCTATTGCATTATTCCATTATTCCATTTAACCGCTACAACAGCCATTATATGTATTCTTAGGTTCCTGCTGTACAAAAGTACTGCAGATTGTCAGGCAGTATTAGATTTGAGTCTTTTTTCAAAGCAAGTCACGTAAAAATCATTGTTCTCATCCTTTTTAGAGCAGATGGCCCTGTCCCAAATGGCACATTTCATGTGCACTCATAGTCTTGTGCATGCCTGTGAAGTCCACAAGATCATAAAGCAGGTCTGTTCTATAACTTTACCACCAAGGAACCAAAACTGAATATTTTCAGGACATGCGTTGCCAGACAGAACATTCTGTATATGAAAAGCAGCTCTCAACAGTTTTTGATAACTCAATAAGTTGTCATTTGTTAACATTAGTTAATGTATTAACTAACATGAATGAACAATGAACAATATATTTATCACTGTTCACTTTTATTCACGATATATTGTTTGTTCATGTTAGCTCACAGTGCATTGATTCATGTTAACAAACACAACTTGTCATTTTAGTAATGAATTAATAAATGCTGAAATTATCATTATTAATAAATGCTGTAGAAGAATTGTTCATTCTTAATTCATGTTAAATAATGTAGTTAACTAATGAGCCTTATTGTAATGTGTTACCCAATTTTTTCCTATATGATCTGTTTTTTTACTACATAAATGAAATATCAGTTTTGGGTTGCAAAAAGGTGGAACATTTTTTGGAACTTTCCAGGATTTTTAGAAACTTTTGGAAATTTTCCACCCTTTTGCAACGTACAAATGAAGAGTTGATTTGCAAAAACAGATGACTCCATTTTTTAAAAATTTCAAAAATCGTGTGTTTTTTATGTTGTCATGTTTTTATAGTTTTATTGTGTTAATTAGCTTTTTTAGTTCAAAATTAATTTTTAGTTCAAATTAATTGAAATGCACAATGAAAAAACATGATTTTTAAAAACTGTCAAAAACAGAGTTGTCTGTTTTAAAAATTAGTTAAAAAACTCTTCAAATACCATTTATAGTTTTCATTT
This sequence comes from Labeo calbasu, assembly GCA_019740295.1. Lineage (NCBI taxonomy): Eukaryota > Metazoa > Chordata > Actinopteri > Cypriniformes > Cyprinidae > Labeo > Labeo calbasu. The sequence goes on along the minus strand of JAHKKF010495395.1, from coordinate 10,233 downwards.
TTAATTTAAAGGTATTTAGTCAAAATATTGTTAAATGTGAACTTGAACTAAATTACTTTATCGACCCACAGAATAATTCTGTATTATTAAACATGTATACTGTACACAACCAATGCATTTATCAAATGTTTGGGTTCAGTAAGTTTTTTTTTTTTTTTTTTTTACTTACTGGTCTTACTGGCCTTACTGATCAAAAATACAGTACAACCAGTAATATTGTGAAATATTTTTCAATATAAAATGACTGTTGTCTATTTTACTGTATTTTAAAATGTCATTTATTCCTGTGATGCAAAACTGAATTGAGCCTTCAGATGATCCTTCAGAAATCATTTTAATATGCTAAACTGCTGCTTAAGAAACATTTTTTTCAGTGTGTAAAACCATGATACACTTTTTTCAGGATTCTTTGATAAATAGAAAGTTCAGAAGAACAGCATTTATTTGAAATTGTATCATTTGTAACATTATAAATGTCTTTGACTGTCATCTTTGATTAATTTAATGCATCCTTGGTGAATAAAATGAATTATATTATTTCAACGTTTTAATGGTAGTGATTATATTATATTATATTATATTTTTATGTGGCCTTTTTTCTATAGCAAAGTGAATTTCGTCTTTGTAATTCTACAAAGACTTGTCATTTTCATATTATACGTGAGATAATTGTTCAGTTCCCTTTGGAATATTTTATATGAGCCAGAAAATTGTATTTGTTAAATCACTTGTCATAATTTTTTAGTTCTCTCTTAATGAATATCACTAACTCACAAATCTTCTCATCCAGGTTCCCACGACTCCTTTAGTTTTTACATCGACGAAGCCTCACCAGTCGGGCCGGAGCAGCCTGAGACCGTGCAGAACTTTGTCTCAGTGTTTGGCACAGTGGCCAAGAAGCTGATGAGGAAGTGGTTGGCGACACAGACCATGAACTTCACCAGCCAGCTGGAGGCGGGCATCCGCTTCTTTGACCTCCGCATATCCACCAAACCCAGAGACCCCGACAACGAGCTCTACTTTGCACACGGCCTGTTCAGCGCCACCGTACGCGAAGGCCTGGAGCAGATCAGCACCTTCCTGGCCTCCCATGCTCGTGAGGTCGTGTTCCTGGACTTCAACCACTTCTACGGCGTACAGAACCTGCATCACGAAAAGCTGGTCCAGATGCTGCGCACCATCTTCGGGGACCGACTCTGTCCGGTAGTGTTTGCTCAAGAGGTAAGCCTGAAGTACCTCTGGGAGAAGGAGTATCAGGTGCTGGTCTTCTATCACAATCCCATGGCACTGGAGGTTCCTTTCCTGTGGCCTGGTCAGATGATGCCCTCTCCCTGGGCCAATACCACAGATCCTGAGAAGCTCATTCAGTTCCTTCAAGCCTCAGTAAAGGATCGGAGACGTAAGGGCACCTTTTTTGTGTCCCAAGTGGTTCTCACTCCCAAAGCCAGCACCGTCATGAAGGGCGTCACCAGTGGTCTGAGGGAGACCATCACAGAGAGGTAAGCCATTGTACATTGCTGTAAGAAATGCTTGGCATCGAAGAACATGTTGACTCATTAGATATCACTCTCTGTTATCTTCAAATCAGCGCCAGGCAGATATTTTTTACAGTCCCAATTTAATCTCATTACAGTTATTAGTCGTTGGTCAGAGTCTCTTGGGCTTCGCTGATCAGGATTTGTCAGGCTTGGTTAGAAACATGAAACTCTTGGCAGAAAGCATTTTAAAATGGCTCTGGATGACAGAACGACATATTCCGTGCATTAATTCGAGAGTGCACCAATATCCTGCTCATTCAAATGGCTGAGAGGGGGTCTTTCAGCTTCCCGCATGGAATACATTGGGCTCCGCGGCTGTCAAAGGATGATCTTCTGTTATTCTTTCTCGCCTGTCAGCAGGCATGATATATTGTGTGCTACTGGGCATGCAGCTAAGCACAGCCATAATAGCTAGGCACTGGAATTGTAAAGGGATTTAATAATTTGATTCCTCTCAGTGATTCTGGTTTCTTAAAGGAATTATCCTTTTGTGTATTTCTGAGGAATAAAAATGTGAAAAATAAAGATTTGTAAAACAAATCCTGCAAAAGATGTTTTAACCCAGACGTTTAAATGACTCTTCATAGTGACAGATGCAGTACATAAAATTTGCGTTAAAGGGGCCATAAACTGCCTTTGTTTTTTATTTTGCACTGTTCTCTCAGGTCCGCTTATAATGTTATAAAAATTTTACATCAAAAACATCATAATTTAGAAGTAATAGGCTATTTTCTGTCCTGTTTTGACCTCCCTCATTAGAACACTCTGTTTGAATAGTAATAAGTAAACATCCATAAACATCCATAGCCATGTGATTGGCTAACAGTTGTGTATGTTTGACAGCCTACACTTCAAAAATAAAGGCTCCAAGGGGTGTTTTTGCAGTAATGCAATAGAAGAACCATTTTTGGTTCCCCAAAGAACCTTTCAGTGAACAGTTCTTAGAAGAACCATTTTGAAGAACATTTTAAAAATCTGAAGAACCTTTTCTGCAAGGAACCTTTGAAAGGTTCCATGGATGTTCAAGGCTCTTCATGGAACTATTGATGCCAATAAAGAACCTTTATTTTTAAGAGTGTACATCCTTCATCGATGGGCGCTGCTGTGATTTAGGTCAAATATGCATGAGTACAAACGACCTGTAATAACAAAGCAATAGTGACCGCGTAATTAAAACAGTTACTCACATTTGTGTGGTGCGACATTACTGTTGGATTCAATATAGTCAGCACAGAGGTGTCTTTTAGTTTTAGTCTTTCTAAAAATCCTGCGTCGAATTGTGCCTTGTAAATGAGTCTATGGTAAAATTAAGTGAAAAAAGGACCGTTGTAACTGACGTGGTCTGGAACTTAATTAAAAATAAAGTTCATCCGTTCTTTCCTAATGCTGGGATCAGAAGGATGGCAATGCAAAAATGTGGCACTGCACAGAATCTTGTTGACTTTGTTTGGTTTCTGCCTAGACCTGTGTTTGCTTCTTTCTTTATTTACACTGCATGCACAAATTGGTGGGCGGGGCTAAATAGGCAGTGATGTAGATGCAGGCGTTGATTTTCTTCTGTGGAGGCGGAGTTTAACCACACTATTACATCATAAAATGGCACATTTCACAACCTGTTGTTTTGGCAGACTGGCGTCAATATCAGTTGTTTTTAGACTAACAAGTAAGTTTTGAGTTCTGAAACGTACAGGATGTTTTTATAGTATAATGACCGCTTACATGTCAAAAAATCGAGTAAAATTTGATTTGTCAATTCATGAACCCTTTAAATATGCAGTACTAAATACTGAGAAAAAAAGAATGGGCCTCTTTCATAAAACACAAGCAGAATTAATTTTTTAAGTCTTAACTTTCGAATTCATGAAAATGTTCGCATTTTCAAAATGTTAGTTGGTTCGAAAGAAATGTACACCTGCTCCCTACCACATGTAAATGGCACATAAAACGTTCTGTGTTCTTTTTGGCAAAGTGATGACACTGAATTTTGACGCACTGCCATAACAAGCGCTTTTTTTTGCGCTTTTTTTTTTTTTTTGTAGCTGAGTTGATAACTGTAAAACACAGCGTTCGTCACTGTCACTATTTACCCAGCCATAAACAGAGGACGGGTGGGAAAAAATACCAACCAACTATCCTACTTGCACAATGACTGCCATCAACAATAGATAAGTCAGGATTACTGGTTGCTGCTTATTTATATTTAGTAAGATTCCTAAAAATTAGATATTAGTAATACTTTGTCACTGTGGATATTCCAAATCATCTTAAAAAACACTGTGCCACCAAAGCGTTTTCAAGCGCCGCCAGCTGGTCATTTTAAGAAGAGTGCCTGACATTTATTTCAGCTGGCTAAAAACCCTTTGGTGGACACATGTTATATAATATTTATTGTTAGGCATATGGCCTATTAGTCTTTTTTGCATTTATGCAATATTCTGGAGCCAAACCTGAAAAAAAAGACCATAAAATTCCACCACATTCCTGGGCACACAGTTTGCATAGCTGTAATTCATAGGCGGGGATTATGCTAATTGTGAATGAGCGTGCACAAGCACCCTATTTACGAATGATTGGAATTCATTAACATACACGTTAAAATATCAAACATAATGCTTATGTTTAACTACACGTAGTCATATGAGTAACCAGTCAGTAACTGAAGTCTCATGATGTCTAAATACAATTACAGTTAACTGTACAGTTTATTTCATTTGTTTGGGAATCATATTGACTACATTAGTCATGCTGTATGGTTTTGACTCATTAAAAGAACCAGTTAAGAGTAGTTTGTGTAGTAGTTGAAATACACTTGTTTTGTTTCTCCAACAGTTTGGATCTGTACGATCTTTTAATGTTTTTGAAAAAGGTATTTTATGCTCATCAAAGCTGCAGTTATTTGATCCAAAATACAGTAAAAGTGTAATATTCTGAAGTGTTATTGCAATTTAAAATAACTGTTTTCTATTTGAACATATTTACAAATGTAATTTATTCCTCCATTCATTTTCAGCAGCCATTACTCAACAGAAATCATTCTAATATGCTGATTTGCTGCCCATGAAATCTCAAGAAATTATCAGTGTTGAATTACAAGTGCCGCTTAATGTTTTTGTGGAAGCCATGATTCATTCTTTTCAGGATTCTTTGATAAATAGAAAGTTCAAAAGAACAGCATTTATTTGAAATAGAAATCTTTTGCATTATACACTTATTTACTCATTTTTGTCAATTTATTGTGTCCTTGCTGAATCCAAGTATGAAAATCCTTCTGACCCCAAACTATTGAACAGTAATGTATAGTCGGCAGAAGAATTTGTTTGATTTCGTTAACAGAACCGAGCATCGTACGGTCAAGGTATTTGAGTGGACCCATATCTGAACTGTACCTTATGATACCACCTTCATGCTATCCACATACGTAGCTGATTCCCCCTGGGTATTTGGTGAGAAGCAGCACATTATTTCTGCTTAGTGTAACTGGAACATTAGCTAAAGGGCAGAGCTGACATCGGCGTTAGTCACCCTGCTTACAGGAAGACTCATTCAGAAGTCTCATCTCAGCATGTAGCAACATCTTAAGCATCAAATCTCTATTTTCTAAGGAAAATGCATACGTTTAAGTTCATTTTATCCAGGCCAAAGCCAATGTGATAGTTTGGTCGAATGTGTCGTTTTTCTTTGCATCAACTGTGCTGATGGCAAATTAATTATAGATGAGGGGAGAGGTGGGGCACAGAGAGTAAAATGATACGGCCTCTGCCAGCACACTGCAATCTGACAAGCATGGCGTCTTATTAGCTGATAAAGCCTTCTAGCCCTTGCATCATCTGAGAGTGAGCAGCAGAGCATGAGATAACTCCTGAGTCATAGCCCTCACAGGAATGAGTCTGGGTCTGCTGATGTCACCCCACTTCAGGTGCATCACCACCTGCAGACCATTTATAGACAGACCCAGCAAACAAAGCACATTAGATTTGTTCCAAAATCTAGTGAGCTACCTGTCTAGACAGTATCCTAATAAACAGTTTAATTATGCTTCCTACAAAGACTAAAAAAGCCCATTTCTGCCACGTAAGAAAAACAAAATATCGCTTCGGTAAATAATTTTGACATACTATGGAGCCCCGCACGTAACAAAAAATGTAATAAATGACACACACAATTTACTAATTCGTTCCCTCGTTTTAAGTAAATCGTGCACTTGATCATTTGTTCCCTCATTTTAACTAAATCATGTGCACAAAATAATAATTTGTTGTATTTGCTGTCCTCATTCTCATAAACCTGCTGCAGTTATGTTATGTTATGGACAGTCACTTTGAATGGGTTTTATTCTGAGTTGGGAATGAGTTAAAGAGACAGTTCAAAAGCCTTGCAGCATTGCATGGAATCATTTAAAGTAAGAGGCATCTACATCGGTTTATGCAGAAATAAAGAAATACAGAAATAAGGTACAAAAGTTGTCACTGGGGTGGTACCTTTTCAATAGCTTAAAGAGTACCTTAAGAGTCCATCTTGGTACCTTAAAAGTACATATTAGTGCTTAAAGTGTACATATTAGAACCTAATAGGTACAAAAGTGTACTGTAATTTACTTTTTCCCCCTGCATGTCATGCACTGTGCTCTGTAGTATACAAATCATAATTATGACATAAAAAGGTTAAAGCAATTATGACATAAAAGCATGAAAAAAAAAAAAAAACTGAAAAAAAAGGTCATACATTTTTAATTTCATGATTTTGACTTGTAATTTCAACTTTTATTTCTTAATTATGTCCTAATTGTGACTTTTTATCTCATAATTATGACTTAGGATCTCATACTTTTTTTCTCATACAATTTTATTTATCTTAGAAATATGACTTGTTTGTTATAATCATGATTTGGCAAAGATATGAACTTATAACAAAAGTTGAAACTATTAGACAAAATGTCATGATAATGATAAATGAGTGATAATTTTACAATATGTAAATGTATGATAAAAGATTTACTTTTTGTCATAATTGTCATTTTGTGTGCGTTTAATTTCATAATTTTGACTTTTTATGTCATAATTTTGACTTTTATCCCTAATTTTGACTTATGACTTGGTAACTATACTTTGTATGTCATAATTATGACTTGTGTCATAATTAATATTTAGCAAAGCAGGATTTTTTTTCTTAAGTGACGAAAATGTGATTCCATACATTGCAAGTATCTTTCAGGGTGAATATAGTCACAGAATACACTGAGAGATGTTAGATGGTACGAGAGAAATGTTTATTATTAAGATGCACATAATTCAAATAAATTCTAAAAAAGTATCAGTGAGAATAATTTAGTAACTGAAGAATAATTTTACTTTAAAATAATACATTTAAACTAATTGAAGATTATTTTATCAAAATGTATATGTATTTCCTTAATAAAGTATTGCATAGAGATGCAACGATCGACCAGCCAGGGACCGGAATTAGCCGGTTTTCCGCATGATCAGCCTGGACTGGTGACCAGCCGGTCAGTCTGCTGATTGCTAGCCGGTCCGTTTTGACGTCATACTTGATGACATATTTATGTCGTGTCAAATGAGGCTTGCACAACTTGAGTGAGTATGTCAGAGCAGTGTTGCCAAGTCCGCAGTTTTCCCGCGAAATTGGGTTACTTTAACACTGTTGCAGCAGGTTGTTTTTCATGTCCGTGGGTTGAAGCGACCCCAAACATGATATTTATCCCCTGGAATGGGAATTTTAACAGGAGAACCCAGCAGTGTTTCCTTACTGAATTAATTCATGTTTTTGAACGAATCAAGTGAGTCAATGATTCAACAATCCGTTCATAAAAACAGTCATTTCCCTCTTTTTTGAATGAATTTGCCATTTGAACGAATCGGTTGATTGAATGACTAAATGACTCACTCATTAAAACGACAATTTGCCTTGTCATTTGCCTCCACCTACTGGTGATTTGGTTTCATAGTTAAAAATATCATCACTTTTTCTCCAACATTTCTTATTTGTATATTTAAAAATATTTAAAACATTAATCTTATTAAATTATTTATGCATTTGAAATTTTGCAGTGTAAATGCATTTATAGAGAATATCTGTAGTCCATACTGGGGGAATTGTAATGTATAATCAATTTTTATTATGTAAGTAAATGTTTTGCATTGGAAAAAAGTATAGATTTTTGTTTGTATATGCTGTTAATTATAGTTCTTAGAAAGAAAATTAGAATCGGCAGGTCACACTCACAAAAAAAAATCTGAATTGGCCAAGAAAATTGCAGTCGGTGCATCTCTAGTATTGCATCATGATGTAAAATGAAAAACAAATCATTTGTGGTTTGCGACTGTTGTCTGTTTTGCTTGAGGAGCTCTATGCACTCTAAAATGGCATACAGTGTTGCAGCCTACATTCCAAATTGGTCACTTATAAAGTTACATTTTAGTTGATGCCTTAAAAAGCAGCTGTCTGTGTAGGCGGCAGACAGCGAGGCAGCTCACTATATTTTGAAACTGAGGTATTTAGTTTGCTGCTGTTGGGAACAAATCCCCATAAATTGAAACGCACTGTATATATGTGTTTTCTCAGGGCTCTTCCTGGCATGATGCAGTGGATCCGCTCACAGCGACCTGGGGAAAGCGGAGTAAACATCATCACTGCCGATTTTGTGGAGCTGGGGGAATTTATCAGCGCTGTTATCACCCTCAACTACTACCTGGATGATGAGGAAGAGAACGCCACCTGAACCTCCAAATTTCCCACATGGCTTGTGGTATCAATTACGTGCTCCCTCTCTCTTTGCCACATTTTTGTTTTACTGATTTTTGTTTATTTTTTGGATCATAGAGGCTCTGTTCGTGACATTTTTAGGGCTAATGAAAACCATGATAGTAGAGACCAGACACGGTCAGGTGGAAAAATTTCAGGTTTGGTCTGAGGATAAATGGGGGCAGATGGTGATTTCATTTCTTTCTGGGCAAAAAAGGTAACTGGCCTTTTCCCGTGTTTCTTTGCTTCCGATCTGTTGGACTACTAGTTACTGATCCACATGCTCGAAACCTTGATAAGTTCCCCAAATTCTGCTTCTGATCAAAGTAACAGTAACAGTAACTCATTTCATGGGAATAAATATCGTTTGTACAGTGAATGTGATGCTGAATCTATAGTAGGTTTATTTCTAGTGGTCATAGTAACTTGTATGATTGTCGAGTTGTAAATACTTGTAAACCTGTTGAATTGTAACTTTGCTCACTATTTGTCATGCCCGAACATTCGTCAAGAGTTGAGGTTCCCTTCGGGGGCCTCGGTCTGGTCTTAAAATGTTGAAGAAGTGAACTATTAGATGTTTGTGTTCACAACCAAAAACTGCAATCGTATGTAACAGCATTTTTGCCTTTCTGGCGTTATCGACACTAATAAGTAAGGCTTCTGTATCTACATTTTTGTAGTCGTCCTTTACTTTATCCTGACAGATTCTTTTGTATATCCGTGAACAACATAAATATTCATTGCATTTGCACTGCTGTGACTGTGGACTGTTAAAGAGTGGCCACTGAAGTTGCAGAAAACCCCCACACACAATCCATCGCTTAATAATGCACAATTTGCATTCAACTGTAAACATAAACAAACACACAAGAGACTCACGTAATGGGTGTGAACAGACTTATTATAACACCATTTTCTAATTAGCCAGACTAATTGGGTAAATGGCCATGCTAATGCTTTATTCACACTGATGCCAGGTAATTGAATTTGTTCAGTATATGACATTATGAAACAATGTCCCACACTGCTGCCTTCTCCCTTTTACAGTCACGTGGCACTGGAAAACCAACTCAGAAAGTTTGCAGCATTGTTTGTTCATTGAAGTGTTGAAATCATGTTCATTAATGTGACAATCCCATGGCCAACCTGGAGCATGGACTTGTGTGAATGCATTAATCATGCCTTTGTACAGTATAAAATTGCATGTAGTTGTCCAGGTCGATGAATTGTACGTAAACTTTCTATGGATATATGTCCTAATCTAACATTTCTGACAAATCTGGTGTACAATAAATGTAAATACTCCATATATACCACATAGTGCTTTTTTTTTGGACATATCACTTTTTTTTTTTTTTAATTAAAGGTCTTACGGGTTTGGAAGGACATGAGGATGAGTAATTAATGACAGAATTTCCATTTTTGGGTGAGCTGTCGCTTTAATAGTCAGGTTTAGAAGTCTTACATTTTCAACTCAAATCATACAAACAACACTAATTTGCCAAAATGTAAAACAGTAATGCTTTCTCATGAGACTGGGTTGATATCTATATAAATGGATGTACGATCAAAGCTGATAATGATAGTTAAATATAATTAAATTCCATGTGTTGAAATTATTGCTCCAGGTCTTCTATAATATCCTCCACCATTTGAGCTATGACTGTTGAAATCTATTGAAATGCAGATTAGAAGCTAATTTGAATAAATAATGATAGAAAAAGTAAGATTTGCAGAAATGCGCAGTTTGCCAATTCTCTCCCTCTCTCTGTGATGCCGAGAGCAGAGTCCGTGGCCTCATTACATGCTTTCTCAATTACAGCTATTCATTGCTGGCAGAGGTCCGCTCAGCTTGTTTTGACAATGGCACTATGCAGCTGTGAAAAACCCCTCTTTCACTTTTTCGGAGCACTATGTGCCCTCTTTTCTGATTGTG
>JAHKKF010495391.1:0-15403 GCA_019740295.1 Labeo calbasu | reverse complement strand
ATATACATGCATGTGTGTGTATTTATATATACATAATAAATATACACAATATAACCACATATATTGTGTAAACAAAAACTTTCATTATCGGATGCGATTAATCACGATTAATCATTTGACAGCACTAATATATATCATTAATATTTATCACATATTTAAAATCACACAAACAAGTGCATTTGTTCTTCATTCTTACCACACAGTTAATAAAAATAAATTCAAAAAGTGTTTACAAACTGGTGCCTTAAAGGAATAGTTCACCCAAAAATGAAAATTCTGTCATTAATTACTCACCCTCATGTCGTTCCAAACTAGTAAGAACTTTGTTCATCTTCAGAACACAAATTAAGATATTTTTGATGAAAACTAACATGTTCAAAGCCTAGAAAGGTAGTAAAGACATTGTTAAAATAGTAAAATTAAAATAATGACTTGATGAACGAAGGTCTTTCAGGTTTGGAACGACATGAGCGTGAGTAATTAATGACAGAATTTTCATTTTTGGGTGAACTATACCTTTAAAGACCTATGATTTCCAAAAACCATTTGATTATTCACTACTGAATTAATCTATTTTACAAATGGTTATACAGCTAAAATCTACATGAGCATTCAGTGTAGTTTAGTTGACCAGACACCTACATTAACAATGGACTCCTTTGTCTGGGCCATATCTGATATCACTCCATCCGTGATGATGAGGAGGATGAAGTACTGCGATCCGTCCTTTACTGAGGCAGCGTATCTGCACAAGAGAGCACATTGTTACATTCATTAAACATCTCATTACTGGAGGATAAACAGCCAAAGCCTCTGGGTTGTCATAAAATTTCACTGTATTACACACTGCAGTCTGGATTCATAATTAGTTTCATCAGCTTATGAGGTAAATAAAATACCTGGAGGCATTAATAACTTTGGAGACACAAGCAAATATATTTTGCACTGTTAATTCATTGGTTGTTGTTACAAACTGTTCCTACGATACAAATGAAAGCAATTAAAAGTGTAATTATTAAATGCACAATAATATAAACATGCAGCAATATGTGGACGTATGGATTTTTACATGATCTCTCTTTGTAGGTATTGTGTAGTTCTTTTTTCAACTTTAGAAATCTGCAGTTTCTCTAACGAATGGTCAACACTGGAATTGGTGGAATTAATCAACACAATGTCAAGCACTGCAATTTTTATTTATTTATTTTTGGAATAAAACAAAGATAATTGGAGCATTTTTTGGAGAAATAACTAAGTGGTTTACTGAAACAGTTTCAAAGTAAATCCTACACCACTGTTTTGTTTCAGCGATATTCCAAAATTCAAAATTTTCACCACAAGTTTGCCAAAAAGTAAAATCCTTCAATTTTCTCATGAGAAAGTTAGAATTTTAAATTTGTACATAAATGAAATCCAGATGGGCTCTAGATACAGAAAGTTAATAATAAGATAACAGATTGTTTTGTAGAAGAAAAGTGATTTTTCTATATCATTTGCTTATTTACTGCTCTTATTTCTGTCTTTATAAATGACAAAGATCAGAATGTCAAACTGAAAAAAATGTCATTCATGCATTCGTTCATTCATTAATGAATGAATGAATGAATGCATAAGTACGTAAGTAAATAAATAAACACTAGTTTAGCTTTTTTCATGGTTTACATAAAATATAACTTTGGCAGACACTTTACCTTTACGTATTTAATAAAAATACACAGTATGTTCCGTATGTACAATACACAGTATGTTCAGTATGTTCTTTTGGTCTTATTTTTAGATCTGGATGCTTTATGGATTTATCAGTCTTTCTTTCTCCCACACACTGTACTGAAGGGTGTAGTTGTTCAGAGCACTGCTACTTGACACCCTTTACTAGCCTCCTTCAACTCTGTGATTTGTGCTTCAAGCTGATCTCTGGTGAAATACCCACTACAGACCTCTGTGTGAGGAGAAAGGATGAAATGGTCACGGCATATGTTTACCAGCCTCTGCTTTCTCGCATCGGCTTCGGTGCGTTAAAGCTTTGAAAACGTAATGTACCATTGAGGATTTAGAAGATTCTGCGCACAGTAATGCTCAAAACATTTCTTCACTTGTCACTGAAAATGTGTGAATTTCCACACATTTTCCAAAAAATCCACTGGCATTTTGTGAACTGGGAAACTACGGCACATTGAAAACATATAATAGGAAACTACCGAGCTGAATTATCTCGTATCAAATGTACATCAAAAAGCTCAATACAAGTAGTCCACAAGTGGAAATACAACACTGCAGTTAACGGTGTAACATTAACAATTAATATGTATTCTCCCTCATTGAGTTGTAACAGACCACCTAAAGCGTGCGGTGGGTTTGATGGGGGTAATTGAGAATGAATGGCGGAAAGTCATGTAATATGATTGGATATGACTGGTTATGATCGGCTATGATTGGTTCAAATGATAAATCCCGCTTCTTGTGTTCATGTGCATTCCATGTTCTTGAACCAGTCTGAATGAACAATACAATGGCGTTAATGGGAAGACTAACAAAAAAGTAAATAAAAAACTCACACACTTAGATATAACCACTTTGTCAAGTTAAAAACTTCAAATGGGCTGACCTTGTGTGTGTTTTTTGTGAATAATCATCTTGTTGAAATTAAAGGCACATCTCGGTGTTTTGTAATGACTGATAATCTGAAAGTACAGTTACTGAATCTGCAAAATGTTAATTATTTTACCAAAATAAGAGGGATCATTTAAAATGCATGTTATTTTTTATTTAGTACTGACCTGAATATATTTCAGACAGAAAACGTTTAGTAGTTAAATAAAAATAAAAAATAAAATACTAGTTGAATTTATGAAAATGACCCAGTTCAAAAGTTTACATATGCTTGATTCTTAATACTGTGTTGTTACCTGAATGATCCACAGCTGTGTATTTTTTTGTTTGTTTGTTTGGTGATAGTTCACGAGTCCTTGTTTGTCAGTTAAACTGCCTGCTGTTCTTCAGAAAAATCCTTTGGGTCCCACAAATTATTTGGTTTTTCAGCTTTTTTGTGTATTTGAACCCTTTCCAACAATGACTGTATGATTTTGAGATCCATCTTTTCACACTGAGGACAACTGAGGGACTCATATGCAACAGAAGGTTCAAACACTCACTGATGCTCCAGAAGGAAAGGGGGTGAAAACTTTTGAATAGAATAAAGATGTGTATATTTTATTTTATTTAGCTTAAATATCTTTTTTTTTCATTTAGTGCTGCCCTTCAGAAGCTACAGAAGATACTTACATGATACTTATATACACTCAGTTGTCCTCAGTGTCAAAAGGTTTGGTTTCATTGCTGGAAAAGGTTCAAATACACAAAAATGCTGAAAAAAACAAAGAATTTGCGGGGCCTGAAGGATTTTTCTGAAGAACAGCGGGCAGTTTAACAGCTGTGGAACATTCAGGTAACAACACAGTATTAAGAATCAAGTGTGTGTAAACTTTTGAAAATGGATATTTTTATAAATTCAGCTATTATTTTCTCTTCTGGACTATATGTACACATCTTATTCAGGTCAGTACTAAATACAAAATAACATACATTTTGTATGATCTCTTCTATTTTGGTAATATAAATTAACATTTTGCAGATTCTTCAAGGTATATGTAAACTTTTGACATAAACTGTAACTTAATTATTTTGTGTGCCATTAACTGCAATTATTCGATTTTACAGCCCTAATAAATACAAGTTTTTAGTCTTTAATTGTTGAATTTTCTGTTTTTCACTTTCCCCAGAAACAAAAATGTACACAGTAGAAAATCCACACGAACTCCACATTAGCTCTGAAAGAGCAATATAAAAGCAGTTTATTATTAAACTGTGTGGGTGCGACCTACAGCAAACACACACAGAAAGATTAGAGCTGTGCAGTGTGACAGGACTGTCGTCAGTGCTGATGAGTGGACACCACAGCAACTGTGTGTGTGTGTGTGGAACAGAGGGGTGATAATGACTTGATGGTCTGTCCTTTACTTCCCATCCTCAGAAAATCCATGAAATGGATGTATAATTAGATACACAGTGTGAGGATGTGTCAGTCCACTGACTGTTGGCTCCCTTTAAACCATTAATTAGTGTGGATTTAACATGGGATTTGTGAGCATAGAGGTCTGAAGTGCAATAACAAAACATAATGAGTTTTAGAAACATGTTCGAGTGTAAAAACAACTGCCATATGTTGTAATAAACAAAAACCAATTTATTAATATCATAACACCTGTGTAAAAGTGTTGAAGCTTTCTTAGCAGATCATAGGGATTTACCAGGTAACATGCACATAGCCACCTACATTAATCAATTAATTTGTTTTAGAACTGATTCAGTTACTAAATATCTGAAGCACAACAGCGACTGTTCACTTTTTATTCAGCTTTGTTTGTTTCCTTTTTTAAAATACTAATTATGTTGCTGTATCACTGTTTTAAAGAGAACGACATAAATTAATTAATTATTATTTTTTCATTTAGTTGGTTGGAGAGGTTTTCATTTGTCAGTAAACAAATTAAATTAACAAATTAAAAATAAAACTAAACAGAAAAAAGATTTCTGATAATGTCTCTTAATTTTTCCTAATTGAGTAAAAACATTTTTTGTTTCCGTATTTATTTTTACACACATTTACAGTAGATGTGTCATTATCTATTTTGTTACTACTCTAAAATCAATAACAAAATATCAATATCCAGAACACGAACACCAAAGGTCTATTAACAGCATAAATAGATTCTAAATGTCTCTGAGCTTGTTAGTACTACCTATCTATTCTGACCTTCAAATTATTTTACATTTTAATATAAGATTTTGTCAAGTCTTACAAATGTTTCAATCGAGTTAATGAAGATTAGATTCTCTGCTATTAATTTCCACGACTGTTATCTTTCTAAGATTGATTTCATTTTTAGAAAGGTCTGTATTAATGATGAAAGTGGAGTGGGCAGTCAGGGAATCCGTGACTAGAAAATAGTTACTGTGCACGACAAAGGTCAAAATAAATGAGGAAAAGTGTTGTGGGAAATAAAACGGCAATCCCAGACATCCTATCCAGATGGATTACAATTCTCTGAGGACTTCTGAGTAGTAATTACTTACTAAATAAAGCATTAAATAAAGCATTTTTTTTTACAGTTTGCATTTTCACACCAACAAAACAAAAGAATTTCTTAAAGACAAATGATTGATTCTCTAAGGAAAGAGTTATGGCGTTTATTGTGGTGAATGCCATGCCCTCACATTTTATTTTACACTGTTGAACGCACCGCTAGTACTATATGTGGATGCTGAAATGCACTTAGACACTCTGCACCGCAATTGAAGCATAATGACTCCAATCTTATATGGCTGCTGATAGAGATGTACACACTTAGGCTCTCATGGCCCCACAAGCTGTTAAAAGCATCCTTATGTTATTTTATTCTGACCTCAGTGTAACATGGTAAGTACAGTATCTCTAAACAGTACCGAGCTTTTATTTTAGGAACTGTTAAGATGAACAGTTGTATGTATTTTTTTTTATGCTACCCCTCTTTTCAGCTTCTGATTTGTAAATTCATTTGAAAATTCATTCAAATCATTTTTTCAGCTTAAATGGGTAAGGACCACATGAGCTGTCAAAAAAAAAAAAAAAAACTGCTACTTTTACCTGATTGAAATTAGAGTTGTTGGTATAACAGCAAAATTAGTTTAATTCAGCGATACTAAATAACCTTTTTTATTTCAATAAAACCAGTTAATTAGGATGTTAGCATTTTTAGCTTACCCTTTTTTTCAGTTTTGATTAACTAAATTAAATTAAATTTTGAATTAAATCAACTGAATTACTGTCTTTCTGCTTTCTAAAAGCTGTTTGGGATTAATTGTGATTATATTAAGTTTTAGAACTATATTTACTGTGAATAGGTTCATAAAATAGATTTTAATTTAACGAAAATGTCCTCTTCAAGTGAATGCATTTAACATCACTCTAACAACCGGTAGAAAAAAGGTTGTAAGTAAATATTCACAAAGCAATATTTTCTTTTGGTTTTAGTACAATGACAATATAAAACCTAATAATGTCTAATTAATACATGAAAATACTGTATTTTCATCTCAGCCTTGAAGGTGAATATGGCACGAACAATAAAAACCCAGGATTTTGAAAATGGAATGCATATGGGGTACTACACAGATCTAATTTTCAGGCCACTGTGTCACATTTATGATGGCCGTTTAATTTTTTTCCTTGCATCACTTGACAGATGATAGAGATCTGGGATGATCTTATTTGGGGCAGCGTGTGATCAGATCTTATAGTCTCACCTCTGCAAGTCTAGTTCCTCGGCTCATTTAAAGTGATTTAAAGGTCATATATTGTGCGTCGGAGGCCACTTTGGATTCGATTATCTCTGTGAAACTGTCACACATTGTTCGGATGTGGCACCTGGGTGATAATGCTTGGCTTGAGAATGTTTGACTGTTGCCAATCTCCAAAAATGTGCAAAACATGCATTGTTTGCAGAATTATGCTGTAAGTCAATGCATGTAAATCAGTGCAGGTTTGTTGTCTTCTCAGTTCATTTCAGCAATAGAAGAATTATTCAGCTTTACGCTAGTTTTTCTAGACAGTTCTCTCTCTCTCTCTCTCCATATATATATATTAAAATGAACACCATTTTTTAAGGGTATTTTTATTATTGTAGGTTAGTCATAGTAATTTATCTGAGTTGCAAAATGACTCCAATTAGCATTTCAATTTCAACTATTTTAGAGACAATGTAATAAGAAAAGATACACAAACTATACATTTCGATTACTTGAATTATCTAAACTAATGGACTATAGAAACAAGCCCGCAAAGCTTTGCAACTATCTGATTTTAAACACTTATCTAGTGTTCACATTGACTTATCTGATCTATGCATGCCTGATTTTGTGTATTGTTGTGTTATGAAATATGTCAGATTGCAGTTTTAAAGTATGTGCTGCTTTCATATCACTGCCATTTACCGCTGTCTCTTTCAGAAGTATAGCAAACCAAGTTAAAGCGATAGTTCACTCAAAAACGAAAATTCTGTTATTAATTACTCACCCACATCGTCCCAAATCCGTAAGACCTTCGTTCACCTTCGGAACTCAAATTAAGATATTTTTGATGAAATCCGAGAGCTATCTGACCCTGCACGGACAACAACACATCTACCACGTTCAAAGCCCAGAAAGGTAGTAAGGACATCGATAAAATAGTTCAGCTTTATTCCACAATTTCTTCTCTTCCATGTCAGTCTTCAATGCACGTTTACTAGAGTACTACAACAAATGTGTGTGGTGCTGCTGAAGCAGGAGCCGGCGTAATGACATAGAACCCATATGCACTGCTCCTTGTTTGCATGCAGAGGAAGGTGATGATGTGTTCCAAAGGTGCATAAAGGTCTTACGGGTTTGGAACGACATGAGGGTGAGTAATTAATGACAGAATTTTCATTTTTGGGTGAATTAACCCTTTAATTAACCCTGCACCATTCCATAAAAAATAAATAAATAATAATAGCCAATGTCATATTGCCAAGATTTCATGATGATTTCAGTACTGAGGTACAGCAGTAATGTATGAATGCATGTACAAAAGGACTATATGCTTGCAAAAAATATGTGCAGCTGTGTCTGTATGCACATTATGCCTCCGGTTCTGAAATGTTCTGAACATACCTGGCTACATGGTTAATGACAGGCGAGAAGTTGGTAGGCCCGTAGAGCTGGACAGACTTAAGACTCTGGTAATATGCTTCCATGACTCCTTCAATGCCATTGCAGTATGGATTCTGAGGGTTTCCATTCTGAAGGAAATGTGAAATCAAATGTTAAATGTAAAAATGTAAAAGTTCACATTTTAGAGGCATAAATAGATGTTTACATTATTTGAAAAAAAAAAAAAGTAAACTCCACTTTCAGGGTTGCCAGAGTGCTACGTGGTTGCTATGAAGTGTTCTGAGTGATTTTTAGTGTGTTGCTCTCTAGTTGTTGGGATGTTTTGGGTGGGTGCCAGGACATTGCTATGTGGTTATTATAATTTCTTATTCTTTTAAATGATTACTTTCTAGCTCAAGTCAAAAATACCCCCTAGTCTCTAGAATTCTTTGGTCTCTAGTCTACCAAAGTCTAGAGATTTTATTTTATTTTATTTTATTGATTTATTTATTTGCCAGTTTCATCATTCGCAAGTTTAAAATTTGTAAACATCTGAAACAATGTCTACAGTGGCATGCAAAAGTTTGGAAACCCCTTGTGGAATCTGTGAAAATGTGAATAATTTTAACAAAATAAGAGGGATCATACAAAATGCATGTTATTTTTTTATTTAGTACTGTCCTGAGTAAGCTGAAATTATTAAACCCTTGGTTCTTAATACTGTGTGGTTACCTGGATGATCTACGACTGTTTTTTTTTGTTTTGTGATGGTTGTTCATGAGTCCCTTGTTTGTTCTGAACAGTTAAACTGAGCACTGTTCCTCAGAAAAATCCTCCATGTCTTGCAGATTCTTTGCTTTTCCAGCATATTTTGCATATTTGACAATTGAGGAACTCAAACACAATTATTAAAAAAGGTTCAAACATTCGCTGATGCTCCAGAAGGAAACATGATGCATTAAAAGCTGGGGGTGAAAACTTTTGAACAGGAAGAAGATGTCTTATTTTATTGAAATAGAATTTTTTTTTTTCCATTTAGTATTGCCCTTCGGAAGCAACAGATAATACTTGCATGCTTCCTGGATGACAAATTAATTACAATTTTCCTTGATCTTCAAATTCAAAAAGTTTTAACCCCCCGGCTCTTAATGTATCGTGTTTCCTTCTGGAGCACAGGCTCAACCCTCAATTGTCCTCAGTGTGAAAAGATGGATCTCAAAACCATACAGTCACTGGTGGAAAGGGTTCAAATATGCACACGATGCTGGAAAACTGAAGAATCTGCAGGCCCTGGAGGATTTTTCTTAAGAACAGTGCTCAGTTTAACTGTTCAGAACAAACCAGGGACTCATGAACTACCATCACAAAATAAAAAAAAAGAACAGCTGTAGATCATCCAGGTAACCACACAAAGTATTAAGAACCAAGGGTTCCCAAAGGGTTTTGAAGGGGGTTATTTTAATAATTTCAGCTATTTTCTGTCTCGTGGATTATATGTAAACATCTTTTTATGTAAAATATCTTACTCAGGACAGTACCACATAAAAAATAGCATGAATTTTGTATGATCTGTCTTATTTTGTTAAAATTATTAACATTTTCACAGATTCTGCAAGGGGTTCCCAAACTTCCGCATGTCACTGTAGTTTTGCTGATTTCACAAAAACATTCACTTCAATCTCTCTAAAACACAAATATCAGGTAACATCCAGTTCTTCTGTCATTCCAGTTTGTTCCTTGCAATCTGAAAACATGGAATAAAAAAAGTGCAAGAGATGTTTTGGACTTTCATACTAGAGCTATGAAAATAAGCTGGTATTTCCAAAAAAGTTTTAGAGAATGTAGGAATCTGTCAAGTGCCTGTCTCTAAAAACCTGTTCTGAAACTGAAAGCCGTGTATTATGCTGTCTGGAGACAACACAAGTGAAGAGAACGTTCAGAAACAGATATCAAAGACTTGCTCACAAACTAAAGCT
Source organism: Labeo calbasu (assembly GCA_019740295.1). Classification (NCBI taxonomy): domain Eukaryota; kingdom Metazoa; phylum Chordata; class Actinopteri; order Cypriniformes; family Cyprinidae; genus Labeo; species Labeo calbasu. Next base: position 5,720 of record JAHKKF010495391.1, on the reverse strand, counting down.
ATCTCTGTAGGACAGGTGTTTAAGAACTGCTCACCAAGGCAAACTCATGGGATATTCTCCCATCAGGAGGCAGTTTGGCTCCGAAGCCCAGTGCGGGGAACATCTTGTCGCTGTCATAGTCCTGTATGATCTCCCCCACGGCTTTGAGTGCCATGGCGTAGGCGTTGAGCTGATAGGGATTCATGTAATGAAGGGAAGTGGGCTGGGCTGGGTTGCCTGGGAACCGTGAGAAAGAAAATGTGTACTTTTAGTGCAACTTAACCATTTGACAGGAAAAGTATTCTAATTTAATTGTCAACCACGGTTAAAGTACACACTGTACGTATTCAGGGCTACACTACTGAATAGTATAACATTATAATTCATGACACATTAAACGGGGTCTTGAATTATGAGGTATTTCAATGCATAATACTAACAGTTTAACTACTAATACTACTAATATAATGTAACAATGTTTACAGTTATTTACAACTATTAAGATATGCTCAAAATCATTATGAAACAAAGGTTTAACAAATGCAATTTTCCCTCAGTAAACTCTTAATTAGTGCTTTTTGATAGCAGGGATTAAGGGATTGAGAAAATGGTAGTATATAGAAGTATATAAATATAAAATTGTAAGTTTCCCTCTTTTTGTGTACTCTGAGAGTCTGATATTATGAATCCAGAAGAAAAAAAAATATGAAAGCCAGTGATGTATAAAAATAGATTTGCCAGGATGGCCCTGTAATTCAGTTGGTTTTGCGGTATTCCCTTTGAAACTGCAAATGAATGTAAAAGGCAGGCCTCTCAGTATAATCACACAGATCAGAGCTCTTTATTGCATTAAACCTCACTCATTATGATAGAGGGCGGCTATTACTAGCCCTTTTTTATGCCTCATCTGCATACATTTCAATAATTCCATCAGCCTTCAGATGGAGACGGCACTCACCGTTGGAAGCTGTGAAATCAATCGCCACTGTGAAATTAATCTGAGTCCTGCACAACAAAGAGATACAGAAAAGTAATGGTTATTTCGGTCATACTTCAATCTTGTGAACATTAAGATGCTCCTGGTGTAATAAAAGCATATTATTAAAAAGCGAACACGGTAATACAGACTCTTTTGGAGAGTATATGAAAATGGACAAATTGAGATATCATTATGCATCTTAAACGTAAGAGTGAAAAGTTACCACAAAAATAACAAAAATAATGTAAAAGTCATGTTCTGATGTACACAACATTTGTGTTTTTTCTTGTGTTGTATATGTTCAATTTGACTGACCATTTAGAAATCGGTGTTCCAAATTACTTTTGAGGTTCCATATAATTTAGGTTGGTACTTTATAAGTCTATTTAGACTGCAAGTTAGTTCACAAGAGTGTAAAACAGACTGAATTTTACGAGGTCTAAAAGAGATTAAGGCTTTTTCAGGAATTAAAGGCCTCAGAAATGAACGGTTGTTGATCATGCATGTGTGTTTTTCTCTTATTTGTTCTTTCAATGTTGCACCAGGAGAATAGATGAGCAGGATACTGGGATGGGTGTGTGTTCGCTGGGACGCTGAGCCAAGCTAACTAATGCCGTAAGTACAGATCTGTCTCCTCTCATTAGACTACTCTCATTACCGCGCTTACAGCTGCAGTCACGCACACACACATACATCCCCAAACCAAAAATACACTCTTAGAATGTGTGCAAGACTGTGTATGGTCTGATTTCCTGATAATTAAACATTCCAGCATGTCTACAACTAACTAAAAACAACATTTATTTTTATAAACAACAACAAACAATGGTCAAGTAAACATGAAGCACCCTTACTAGAACTAGCTTGGCTGTAGTAGCTATAGTATGTTTCCAAGACCTTATAACAACAATTTGAAATATATTTGATTTATTACAGAACCAAATTCCCACAGTTGAAAAAAACACCTAATCAATTGTCTCTTGCGAAGAACTAGCTAACATCTGAAGGCATTTTATGCACATTATTAGCTTAATACAATGCTAACACCAAAACCCAATTGGAATCAACTGCCGTGAACTCTGCATGAGGAGTGCTATTTGTGTGCTTCATGGTCTTTAAAGCAATAGAGTTCACACAAAATACAATAATAGGAAATACTATAATAGCCAAAACAATAATAATGGGGTCTAAAACCATTATAAGCACAATCAACTATCCAATCAGTCTCTCATGAGGGTGCATAACCGCTTAGGATGGTGCTTTCAATGGTAGCTGCTAATGTAGACATTGGAAAGTGATATCTTGAGCATGAGACAGCTGAGTAAAGATATCCTACTATTACTCACATTCAGTTGAGACTGAGCCAGTCATACCATCTGTTGGGATAATGGTTACAGCTCTCAGAAAACATGTTTGTGACACACCACACACCCAGTGTGTCATACAGGCATATTAATTGTTGCATAAAATTGTCATATTCATAAATGATGCCTATTTTTCATGGGATTTTGACTGGTTTGTTAAGTCAAAGTCAAAAAACAACATTCATATCAAGCCTCAAAGGCCCCAAACTAGTACAAATCCAAATGTATATAACTGGCCATGACTTACAAATGCCGAGAAGAAAGTTTCACTACAATCTGCAGGTGCAATTCATAGGTTCATCTTTGTTTTTTTATGTGGAAATACTCTAAGTATCACCCAGGAACTTTCGATTGAATAGATCTTTATCAACAGCCCTCGAGATCCACTTTCCTGCCGAGTTTAGTTCCAACTTTGATCAAACTCTGCCTGTAACGTTCTAGTAATCTTGAAGCCCTCGATTAGATTAGGGTTAGAGCTAAACTCTGCAGGAAAGTGGACCTTGAGGTGAGAGAAATGGCAGTGCAACTAAACTGAGCTTCAATTTTAAGCAAAAGATCCACCACCAAATAGGAACCCCAGCTAAAACCCAACTGCACAGCAATGTGGCAAGCTCTAGCTATTCAATTGCCTCTAGCATGCATAGCCTCTAATTAACTGAATATACTGTAAATATTACATTTCTTGTGTTAGACAAGAGAAAGTTTGTTTTATGTGCAAAGTCTGAGGCAAGTTATCCAAGCCAGCTGAGGCTAGTCAACCAATACCATATATAATAAAGGGTTGACAGATGCAGAATTCTGAAATGCTGGACAAAAGTGTACAGCTTGAAAAAAGATCATTCAGGCCACTGGTACAATTGCAGGCCAGAATCTTGATTGATTCTGGCAGGAACTGACAGCCAGTGAGGGCACTTGAGTAGAGGTGAACATGACAGTATTTCCAGAGGTTTCACACAAACTGAACAGCTACATTCTTGGTGCACTTGAGGGGACATCTAACAGTAGTCTACTTGTGAAATGACTAGAACTTAAAGGAGAAGTTCACTTCCAGAGCAAAAATTTACAGATAATTTACCTGCCCCCTTATCATCGAAGATGTTAGTGTCTTTCTTTCTTCAGTCGTAAAGAAATTATGCTTCTTGAGGAAAACATTTCAGGAAGGTTTTCCATATAGTGGACTTCTATGGTGCCCACGAGTTTGAATTTCCAAAATGTAGTTTAAATGCATCTTCAAAGGGCTCTAAACGAAAGTTTTTTTTTGTACAGTTTATGTACTTTTTAACCTCAAATGCTCATCTTGTCTAGCTCTGCAATGCACATGTGAACTCTGTGTAATCCGGGTCAATATAGTTAGGGTATGTCGAAAAACTCCCATCTTATTTTCTTCCGCTAATTTCAAAATCATTCTACATCGCTCTTTTACCTTTTTCTTTTTTTGTAAAGGGTGTTTAAGCCTTCTTGCAATGTTCAGTTTGTAAACACTGGGTCGGTACTTCCGCAGCGATGTAGGATGATTTTGAAGTTGGAGGAGAAACGAGATGGGAGTTTTTCAACATACCCTATAAGTATTGACCCGGATTACACAGACTTCACATGTGCATCGCAGAGCTAGACAAGATGAGCAGTTGAGGTTAAAAAGTATATAAATTGTACTTTTTTTTTTTTTTTTTTTTAGAAAAAAACCGTTCGTTTAGAGCCCTTTGAAGCTGCATTTAAATTGTATTTTGGAAGTTCAAACTTGGGGGCACCACAGAACATTACTGAAAAGTTTTCCTCAAGAAACATAATTTCTTTACTACTGAAGAAAGAAAGGCATAAACTTCTCGGATGACAAGGAGGTGAGTAAATTATCTGTAAATTTTTGTTCTGGCAGTGAACAAGAAACTGAGCGGAACTGGGGTTCAGGAAGGGCCTGATTTTGCCTGTGTTACGGTGAATGATATGAACAGACAGCTGCTGCATTGTTGTCCACAAAAGGTCTCCTGGGTTGACTTCTATGGTTTAACACACCTGTGGGTGACAAGTTTTGACTGGAAAGAAAAGGAAGCCATTTTTTTAAGACTGAGCATGAAGTGATGAGTAGTCCTCAAGGTCTATGTGTCAGAGAGGGTGTAATGTTCTCAGAAAAAAAAGTGTGAAAAAGTGTGATGAAATGTACACCTGCATGTGATCAGCAAAGCAGCAAGAAGAAAACACATGCTACTGCAAGACAGTGCAGAGAGATTTCATGTAGCATCAGAAAAGTAAGAGCCCCAACACTGAGCCCTGTGGGACGCCAGCTCATTCCTGCTCTTGATCTAGATTTAGATTACTGCAGAGTTCAGATTCAACTCTAATCAAACACACCTGAAGATTCTGGGGTTCATTAAAAATTACAGACAGGTGTGTTAAAGCAGGGTTCTGAAGAATAATACATCTTACTGAGCAGGATTGAACAGCTCTGGTGTAGAGGGCAAATTAAATGAAGGCTGTGTGACAGGCTTTTAATGTTTGATTGACATGTATTCATTACTAGTTAAACAGTTATAGAATGAACAGTCTTGATCGCTGTTTAACACGTTCTCTTGGGACTCCTGACTAAGGATTGAGCCCCAAAGTTGCTCCAAAATCAAACATCAAAACCTACCAAAAAGACCTGGCAAAACTCTCTCAAACAGAGAGCAGGCTTACTTACACAGAACCTCATTTTTCTTTCTGCTATAACCCCCTGGGATTTCTTGTCCCAATTTGTTTCCCGAAGCGAGCTGAAAAACAATCTGTAGCTATGCGAGTGGTACCTGACTATAGCAAAATTCATGCTAGAGTGAAAAGACAAAATTGAGAAAAGCATTCATCAGAAAGTTAAAGGGGAAAAGATCATAGCCACACACTACATATATTCCATCCAATAGGGGATGACAGTTTCATAACTAAGAGCTTTGTGGCAATGGCAACCTATTGTGGTACCTGCAATCTAAGTGCTTGTAATGGGGGCGGTTTCTGTGAAAGCAGGTGTGAAACTCAGCGTCTGAGAAAATGAGAGTTGGAAGATGAGGGCTGCCTCTGCCACAGATGGGACTCAGATGTTCAGAGAATATCCACAAGAATATCACGTTTCATTATTTAACAAAATCCCAAAGACACCTGCTTCTGGAATTGTGGGTAAAGCAGAATGGTATTGGTGTGAGTAAAAGGAAATGAAATAAATCTTATGGAGATCAGCCACTTCATATACTGCATTTTTAATCATGCAATTTAAAGCAGCTCACTCATTTCTACACTTCAGTACAGTTTTATATAAAAAATATTTTCTGTCACACACTGGATCCAATTTTTTTTTTCTGGTAGAGCAAGAAAACATTGTCAGAGACATGAATTATGAATTACTGGCCTGACCATGCCAAGAGAGAAAAAAAAAA
>JAHKKF010495390.1:0-15411 GCA_019740295.1 Labeo calbasu | reverse complement strand
ATATACATGCATGTGTGTGTATTTATATATACATAATAAATATACACAATATAACCACATATATTGTGTAAACAAAAACTTTCATTATCGGATGCGATTAATCACGATTAATCATTTGACAGCACTAATATATATCATTAATATTTATCACATATTTAAAATCACACAAACAAGTGCATTTGTTCTTCATTCTTACCACACAGTTAATAAAAATAAATTCAAAAAGTGTTTACAAACTGGTGCCTTAAAGGAATAGTTCACCCAAAAATGAAAATTCTGTCATTAATTACTCACCCTCATGTCGTTCCAAACTAGTAAGAACTTTGTTCATCTTCAGAACACAAATTAAGATATTTTTGATGAAAACTAACATGTTCAAAGCCTAGAAAGGTAGTAAAGACATTGTTAAAATAGTAAAATTAAAATAATGACTTGATGAACGAAGGTCTTTCAGGTTTGGAACGACATGAGCGTGAGTAATTAATGACAGAATTTTCATTTTTGGGTGAACTATACCTTTAAAGACCTATGATTTCCAAAAACCATTTGATTATTCACTACTGAATTAATCTATTTTACAAATGGTTATACAGCTAAAATCTACATGAGCATTCAGTGTAGTTTAGTTGACCAGACACCTACATTAACAATGGACTCCTTTGTCTGGGCCATATCTGATATCACTCCATCCGTGATGATGAGGAGGATGAAGTACTGCGATCCGTCCTTTACTGAGGCAGCGTATCTGCACAAGAGAGCACATTGTTACATTCATTAAACATCTCATTACTGGAGGATAAACAGCCAAAGCCTCTGGGTTGTCATAAAATTTCACTGTATTACACACTGCAGTCTGGATTCATAATTAGTTTCATCAGCTTATGAGGTAAATAAAATACCTGGAGGCATTAATAACTTTGGAGACACAAGCAAATATATTTTGCACTGTTAATTCATTGGTTGTTGTTACAAACTGTTCCTACGATACAAATGAAAGCAATTAAAAGTGTAATTATTAAATGCACAATAATATAAACATGCAGCAATATGTGGACGTATGGATTTTTACATGATCTCTCTTTGTAGGTATTGTGTAGTTCTTTTTTCAACTTTAGAAATCTGCAGTTTCTCTAACGAATGGTCAACACTGGAATTGGTGGAATTAATCAACACAATGTCAAGCACTGCAATTTTTATTTATTTATTTTTGGAATAAAACAAAGATAATTGGAGCATTTTTTGGAGAAATAACTAAGTGGTTTACTGAAACAGTTTCAAAGTAAATCCTACACCACTGTTTTGTTTCAGCGATATTCCAAAATTCAAAATTTTCACCACAAGTTTGCCAAAAAGTAAAATCCTTCAATTTTCTCATGAGAAAGTTAGAATTTTAAATTTGTACATAAATGAAATCCAGATGGGCTCTAGATACAGAAAGTTAATAATAAGATAACAGATTGTTTTGTAGAAGAAAAGTGATTTTTCTATATCATTTGCTTATTTACTGCTCTTATTTCTGTCTTTATAAATGACAAAGATCAGAATGTCAAACTGAAAAAAATGTCATTCATGCATTCGTTCATTCATTAATGAATGAATGAATGAATGCATAAGTACGTAAGTAAATAAATAAACACTAGTTTAGCTTTTTTCATGGTTTACATAAAATATAACTTTGGCAGACACTTTACCTTTACGTATTTAATAAAAATACACAGTATGTTCCGTATGTACAATACACAGTATGTTCAGTATGTTCTTTTGGTCTTATTTTTAGATCTGGATGCTTTATGGATTTATCAGTCTTTCTTTCTCCCACACACTGTACTGAAGGGTGTAGTTGTTCAGAGCACTGCTACTTGACACCCTTTACTAGCCTCCTTCAACTCTGTGATTTGTGCTTCAAGCTGATCTCTGGTGAAATACCCACTACAGACCTCTGTGTGAGGAGAAAGGATGAAATGGTCACGGCATATGTTTACCAGCCTCTGCTTTCTCGCATCGGCTTCGGTGCGTTAAAGCTTTGAAAACGTAATGTACCATTGAGGATTTAGAAGATTCTGCGCACAGTAATGCTCAAAACATTTCTTCACTTGTCACTGAAAATGTGTGAATTTCCACACATTTTCCAAAAAATCCACTGGCATTTTGTGAACTGGGAAACTACGGCACATTGAAAACACATAATAGGAAACTACCGAGCTGAATTATCTCGTATCAAATGTACATCAAAAAGCTCAAGTAGTCCACAAGTGGAAATACAACACTGCAGTTAACGGTGTAACATTAACAATTATTATGTATTCTCCCTCATTGAGTTTTAACAGACCACCTAAAGCGTGCGGTGGGTTTGGTGGGGGTAATTGAGAATGAACGGCAGAAAGTCATGTAATATGATTGGATATGACTGGTTATGATCGGCTATGATTGGTTCAAATGATAAATCCCGCTTCTTGTGTTCATGCGCATTCCATGTTCTTGAACCAGTCTGAATGAACAATACAATGGCGTTAATGGGAAGACAGTAAATAAACAACTCACACACTTAGATATAACCACTTTGTCAAGTTAAAAACTTTAAATGGGCTGACCTTGTGTATGTTTTTTGTGAATAATCAGTTGAAATTAAAGGTACATCTCGGTGTCTGTGACCCGTGTTTTCTAATGACTGATAATCTGAAAATACAGTTGCGGATAAAAGTTTACATACACCTTGCAGAATCTGCAAAATGTTAATTATTTTACCAAAATAAGAGGGATAATTTAAAATGCATATTATTTTTTATTTAGTACTGACCTGATACAGAAAACATTTAGTAGTTGAATAAAAATAAAAAATAAAATACTAGTTGAATTTATAAAAATGACCCAGTTCAAAAGTTTACATATTCTTGATTCTTAATACTGTGTTGTTACCTGAATGATCCACAGCTGTGTATTTTTTTTGTTTGTTTGGTGATAGTTCACGAGTCCTTTGTTTGTCAGTTAAACTGCCTGCTGTTTTTCAGAAAAATCCTTTGGGTCCCACAAATTATTTGGTTTTTCAGCTTTTTTGTGTATCTGAACCCTTTCCAACAATGACTGTATGATTTTGAGATCCATCTTTTCACACTGAGGACAACTGAGGGACTCATATGCAACAGAAGGTTCAAACACTCACTGATGCTCCAGAAGGAAAGGGGGTGAAAACTTTTGAATAGAATAAAGATGTGTATATTTTATTTTATTTAGCTTAAATATCTTTTTTTTTCATTTAGTGCTGCCCTTCAGAAGCTACAGAAGATACTTACATGATACTTATATACACTCAGTTGTCCTCAGTGTCAAAAGGTTTGGTTTCATTGCTGGAAAAGGTTCAAATACACAAAAATGCTGAAAAAAACAAAGAATTTGCGGGGCCTGAAGGATTTTTCTGAAGAACAGCGGGCAGTTTAACAGCTGTGGAACATTCAGGTAACAACACAGTATTAAGAATCAAGTGTGTGTAAACTTTTGAAAATGGATATTTTTATAAATTCAGCTATTATTTTCTCTTCTGGACTATATGTACACATCTTATTCAGGTCAGTACTAAATACAAAATAACATACATTTTGTATGATCTCTTCTATTTTGGTAATATAAATTAACATTTTGCAGATTCTTCAAGGTATATGTAAACTTTTGACATAAACTGTAACTTAATTATTTTGTGTGCCATTAACTGCAATTATTCGATTTTACAGCCCTAATAAATACAAGTTTTTAGTCTTTAATTGTTGAATTTTCTGTTTTTCACTTTCCCCAGAAACAAAAATGTACACAGTAGAAAATCCACACGAACTCCACATTAGCTCTGAAAGAGCAATATAAAAGCAGTTTATTATTAAACTGTGTGGGTGCGACCTACAGCAAACACACACAGAAAGATTAGAGCTGTGCAGTGTGACAGGACTGTCGTCAGTGCTGATGAGTGGACACCACAGCAACTGTGTGTGTGTGTGTGGAACAGAGGGGTGATAATGACTTGATGGTCTGTCCTTTACTTCCCATCCTCAGAAAATCCATGAAATGGATGTATAATTAGATACACAGTGTGAGGATGTGTCAGTCCACTGACTGTTGGCTCCCTTTAAACCATTAATTAGTGTGGATTTAACATGGGATTTGTGAGCATAGAGGTCTGAAGTGCAATAACAAAACATAATGAGTTTTAGAAACATGTTCGAGTGTAAAAACAACTGCCATATGTTGTAATAAACAAAAACCAATTTATTAATATCATAACACCTGTGTAAAAGTGTTGAAGCTTTCTTAGCAGATCATAGGGATTTACCAGGTAACATGCACATAGCCACCTACATTAATCAATTAATTTGTTTTAGAACTGATTCAGTTACTAAATATCTGAAGCACAACAGCGACTGTTCACTTTTTATTCAGCTTTGTTTGTTTCCTTTTTTAAAATACTAATTATGTTGCTGTATCACTGTTTTAAAGAGAACGACATAAATTAATTAATTATTATTTTTTCATTTAGTTGGTTGGAGAGGTTTTCATTTGTCAGTAAACAAATTAAATTAACAAATTAAAAATAAAACTAAACAGAAAAAAGATTTCTGATAATGTCTCTTAATTTTTCCTAATTGAGTAAAAACATTTTTTGTTTCCGTATTTATTTTTACACACATTTACAGTAGATGTGTCATTATCTATTTTGTTACTACTCTAAAATCAATAACAAAATATCAATATCCAGAACACGAACACCAAAGGTCTATTAACAGCATAAATAGATTCTAAATGTCTCTGAGCTTGTTAGTACTACCTATCTATTCTGACCTTCAAATTATTTTACATTTTAATATAAGATTTTGTCAAGTCTTACAAATGTTTCAATCGAGTTAATGAAGATTAGATTCTCTGCTATTAATTTCCACGACTGTTATCTTTCTAAGATTGATTTCATTTTTAGAAAGGTCTGTATTAATGATGAAAGTGGAGTGGGCAGTCAGGGAATCCGTGACTAGAAAATAGTTACTGTGCACGACAAAGGTCAAAATAAATGAGGAAAAGTGTTGTGGGAAATAAAACGGCAATCCCAGACATCCTATCCAGATGGATTACAATTCTCTGAGGACTTCTGAGTAGTAATTACTTACTAAATAAAGCATTAAATAAAGCATTTTTTTTTACAGTTTGCATTTTCACACCAACAAAACAAAAGAATTTCTTAAAGACAAATGATTGATTCTCTAAGGAAAGAGTTATGGCGTTTATTGTGGTGAATGCCATGCCCTCACATTTTATTTTACACTGTTGAACGCACCGCTAGTACTATATGTGGATGCTGAAATGCACTTAGACACTCTGCACCGCAATTGAAGCATAATGACTCCAATCTTATATGGCTGCTGATAGAGATGTACACACTTAGGCTCTCATGGCCCCACAAGCTGTTAAAAGCATCCTTATGTTATTTTATTCTGACCTCAGTGTAACATGGTAAGTACAGTATCTCTAAACAGTACCGAGCTTTTATTTTAGGAACTGTTAAGATGAACAGTTGTATGTATTTTTTTTTATGCTACCCCTCTTTTCAGCTTCTGATTTGTAAATTCATTTGAAAATTCATTCAAATCATTTTTTCAGCTTAAATGGGTAAGGACCACATGAGCTGTCAAAAAAAAAAAAAAAAACTGCTACTTTTACCTGATTGAAATTAGAGTTGTTGGTATAACAGCAAAATTAGTTTAATTCAGCGATACTAAATAACCTTTTTTATTTCAATAAAACCAGTTAATTAGGATGTTAGCATTTTTAGCTTACCCTTTTTTTCAGTTTTGATTAACTAAATTAAATTAAATTTTGAATTAAATCAACTGAATTACTGTCTTTCTGCTTTCTAAAAGCTGTTTGGGATTAATTGTGATTATATTAAGTTTTAGAACTATATTTACTGTGAATAGGTTCATAAAATAGATTTTAATTTAACGAAAATGTCCTCTTCAAGTGAATGCATTTAACATCACTCTAACAACCGGTAGAAAAAAGGTTGTAAGTAAATATTCACAAAGCAATATTTTCTTTTGGTTTTAGTACAATGACAATATAAAACCTAATAATGTCTAATTAATACATGAAAATACTGTATTTTCATCTCAGCCTTGAAGGTGAATATGGCACGAACAATAAAAACCCAGGATTTTGAAAATGGAATGCATATGGGGTACTACACAGATCTAATTTTCAGGCCACTGTGTCACATTTATGATGGCCGTTTAATTTTTTTCCTTGCATCACTTGACAGATGATAGAGATCTGGGATGATCTTATTTGGGGCAGCGTGTGATCAGATCTTATAGTCTCACCTCTGCAAGTCTAGTTCCTCGGCTCATTTAAAGTGATTTAAAGGTCATATATTGTGCGTCGGAGGCCACTTTGGATTCGATTATCTCTGTGAAACTGTCACACATTGTTCGGATGTGGCACCTGGGTGATAATGCTTGGCTTGAGAATGTTTGACTGTTGCCAATCTCCAAAAATGTGCAAAACATGCATTGTTTGCAGAATTATGCTGTAAGTCAATGCATGTAAATCAGTGCAGGTTTGTTGTCTTCTCAGTTCATTTCAGCAATAGAAGAATTATTCAGCTTTACGCTAGTTTTTCTAGACAGTTCTCTCTCTCTCTCTCTCCATATATATATATTAAAATGAACACCATTTTTTAAGGGTATTTTTATTATTGTAGGTTAGTCATAGTAATTTATCTGAGTTGCAAAATGACTCCAATTAGCATTTCAATTTCAACTATTTTAGAGACAATGTAATAAGAAAAGATACACAAACTATACATTTCGATTACTTGAATTATCTAAACTAATGGACTATAGAAACAAGCCCGCAAAGCTTTGCAACTATCTGATTTTAAACACTTATCTAGTGTTCACATTGACTTATCTGATCTATGCATGCCTGATTTTGTGTATTGTTGTGTTATGAAATATGTCAGATTGCAGTTTTAAAGTATGTGCTGCTTTCATATCACTGCCATTTACCGCTGTCTCTTTCAGAAGTATAGCAAACCAAGTTAAAGCGATAGTTCACTCAAAAACGAAAATTCTGTTATTAATTACTCACCCACATCGTCCCAAATCCGTAAGACCTTCGTTCACCTTCGGAACTCAAATTAAGATATTTTTGATGAAATCCGAGAGCTATCTGACCCTGCACGGACAACAACACATCTACCACGTTCAAAGCCCAGAAAGGTAGTAAGGACATCGATAAAATAGTTCAGCTTTATTCCACAATTTCTTCTCTTCCATGTCAGTCTTCAATGCACGTTTACTAGAGTACTACAACAAATGTGTGTGGTGCTGCTGAAGCAGGAGCCGGCGTAATGACATAGAACCCATATGCACTGCTCCTTGTTTGCATGCAGAGGAAGGTGATGATGTGTTCCAAAGGTGCATAAAGGTCTTACGGGTTTGGAACGACATGAGGGTGAGTAATTAATGACAGAATTTTCATTTTTGGGTGAATTAACCCTTTAATTAACCCTGCACCATTCCATAAAAAATAAATAAATAATAATAGCCAATGTCATATTGCCAAGATTTCATGATGATTTCAGTACTGAGGTACAGCAGTAATGTATGAATGCATGTACAAAAGGACTATATGCTTGCAAAAAATATGTGCAGCTGTGTCTGTATGCACATTATGCCTCCGGTTCTGAAATGTTCTGAACATACCTGGCTACATGGTTAATGACAGGCGAGAAGTTGGTAGGCCCGTAGAGCTGGACAGACTTAAGACTCTGGTAATATGCTTCCATGACTCCTTCAATGCCATTGCAGTATGGATTCTGAGGGTTTCCATTCTGAAGGAAATGTGAAATCAAATGTTAAATGTAAAAATGTAAAAGTTCACATTTTAGAGGCATAAATAGATGTTTACATTATTTGAAAAAAAAAAAAAGTAAACTCCACTTTCAGGGTTGCCAGAGTGCTACGTGGTTGCTATGAAGTGTTCTGAGTGATTTTTAGTGTGTTGCTCTCTAGTTGTTGGGATGTTTTGGGTGGGTGCCAGGACATTGCTATGTGGTTATTATAATTTCTTATTCTTTTAAATGATTACTTTCTAGCTCAAGTCAAAAATACCCCCTAGTCTCTAGAATTCTTTGGTCTCTAGTCTACCAAAGTCTAGAGATTTTATTTTATTTTATTTTATTGATTTATTTATTTGCCAGTTTCATCATTCGCAAGTTTAAAATTTGTAAACATCTGAAACAATGTCTACAGTGGCATGCAAAAGTTTGGAAACCCCTTGTGGAATCTGTGAAAATGTGAATAATTTTAACAAAATAAGAGGGATCATACAAAATGCATGTTATTTTTTTATTTAGTACTGTCCTGAGTAAGCTGAAATTATTAAACCCTTGGTTCTTAATACTGTGTGGTTACCTGGATGATCTACGACTGTTTTTTTTTGTTTTGTGATGGTTGTTCATGAGTCCCTTGTTTGTTCTGAACAGTTAAACTGAGCACTGTTCCTCAGAAAAATCCTCCATGTCTTGCAGATTCTTTGCTTTTCCAGCATATTTTGCATATTTGACAATTGAGGAACTCAAACACAATTATTAAAAAAGGTTCAAACATTCGCTGATGCTCCAGAAGGAAACATGATGCATTAAAAGCTGGGGGTGAAAACTTTTGAACAGGAAGAAGATGTCTTATTTTATTGAAATAGAATTTTTTTTTTTCCATTTAGTATTGCCCTTCGGAAGCAACAGATAATACTTGCATGCTTCCTGGATGACAAATTAATTACAATTTTCCTTGATCTTCAAATTCAAAAAGTTTTAACCCCCCGGCTCTTAATGTATCGTGTTTCCTTCTGGAGCACAGGCTCAACCCTCAATTGTCCTCAGTGTGAAAAGATGGATCTCAAAACCATACAGTCACTGGTGGAAAGGGTTCAAATATGCACACGATGCTGGAAAACTGAAGAATCTGCAGGCCCTGGAGGATTTTTCTTAAGAACAGTGCTCAGTTTAACTGTTCAGAACAAACCAGGGACTCATGAACTACCATCACAAAATAAAAAAAAAGAACAGCTGTAGATCATCCAGGTAACCACACAAAGTATTAAGAACCAAGGGTTCCCAAAGGGTTTTGAAGGGGGTTATTTTAATAATTTCAGCTATTTTCTGTCTCGTGGATTATATGTAAACATCTTTTTATGTAAAATATCTTACTCAGGACAGTACCACATAAAAAATAGCATGAATTTTGTATGATCTGTCTTATTTTGTTAAAATTATTAACATTTTCACAGATTCTGCAAGGGGTTCCCAAACTTCCGCATGTCACTGTAGTTTTGCTGATTTCACAAAAACATTCACTTCAATCTCTCTAAAACACAAATATCAGGTAACATCCAGTTCTTCTGTCATTCCAGTTTGTTCCTTGCAATCTGAAAACATGGAATAAAAAAAGTGCAAGAGATGTTTTGGACTTTCATACTAGAGCTATGAAAATAAGCTGGTATTTCCAAAAAAGTTTTAGAGAATGTAGGAATCTGTCAAGTGCCTGTCTCTAAAAACCTGTTCTGAAACTGAAAGCCGTGTATTATGCTGTCTGGAGACAACACAAGTGAAGAGAACGTTCAGAAACAGATATCAAAGACTTGCTCACAAACTAAAGCTATCTCTGTAGGACAGGTGTTTAAGAACTGCTCACCAAGGCAAACTCATGGGATATTCTCCCATCAGGAGGCAGTTTGGCTCCGAAGCCCAGTGCGGGGAACATCTTGTCGCTGTCATAGTCCTGTATGATCTCCCCCACGGCTTTGAGTGCCATGGCGTAGGCGTTGAGCTGATAGGGATTCATGTAATGAAGGGAAGTGGGCTGGGCTGGGTTGCCTGGGAACCGTGAGAAAGAAAATGTGTACT
Organism: Labeo calbasu; assembly: GCA_019740295.1. Lineage (NCBI taxonomy): Eukaryota > Metazoa > Chordata > Actinopteri > Cypriniformes > Cyprinidae > Labeo > Labeo calbasu. The sequence goes on along the minus strand of JAHKKF010495390.1, from coordinate 5,474 downwards.
TTTAGTGCAACTTAACCATTTGACAGGAAAAGTATTCTAATTTAATTGTCAACCACGGTTAAAGTACACACTGTACGTATTCAGGGCTACACTACTGAATAGTATAACATTATAATTCATGACACATTAAACGGGGTCTTGAATTATGAGGTATTTCAATGCATAATACTAACAGTTTAACTACTAATACTACTAATATAATGTAACAATGTTTACAGTTATTTACAACTATTAAGATATGCTCAAAATCATTATGAAACAAAGGTTTAACAAATGCAATTTTCCCTCAGTAAACTCTTAATTAGTGCTTTTTGATAGCAGGGATTAAGGGATTGAGAAAATGGTAGTATATAGAAGTATATAAATATAAAATTGTAAGTTTCCCTCTTTTTGTGTACTCTGAGAGTCTGATATTATGAATCCAGAAGAAAAAAAAATATGAAAGCCAGTGATGTATAAAAATAGATTTGCCAGGATGGCCCTGTAATTCAGTTGGTTTTGCGGTATTCCCTTTGAAACTGCAAATGAATGTAAAAGGCAGGCCTCTCAGTATAATCACACAGATCAGAGCTCTTTATTGCATTAAACCTCACTCATTATGATAGAGGGCGGCTATTACTAGCCCTTTTTTATGCCTCATCTGCATACATTTCAATAATTCCATCAGCCTTCAGATGGAGACGGCACTCACCGTTGGAAGCTGTGAAATCAATCGCCACTGTGAAATTAATCTGAGTCCTGCACAACAAAGAGATACAGAAAAGTAATGGTTATTTCGGTCATACTTCAATCTTGTGAACATTAAGATGCTCCTGGTGTAATAAAAGCATATTATTAAAAAGCGAACACGGTAATACAGACTCTTTTGGAGAGTATATGAAAATGGACAAATTGAGATATCATTATGCATCTTAAACGTAAGAGTGAAAAGTTACCACAAAAATAACAAAAATAATGTAAAAGTCATGTTCTGATGTACACAACATTTGTGTTTTTTCTTGTGTTGTATATGTTCAATTTGACTGACCATTTAGAAATCGGTGTTCCAAATTACTTTTGAGGTTCCATATAATTTAGGTTGGTACTTTATAAGTCTATTTAGACTGCAAGTTAGTTCACAAGAGTGTAAAACAGACTGAATTTTACGAGGTCTAAAAGAGATTAAGGCTTTTTCAGGAATTAAAGGCCTCAGAAATGAACGGTTGTTGATCATGCATGTGTGTTTTTCTCTTATTTGTTCTTTCAATGTTGCACCAGGAGAATAGATGAGCAGGATACTGGGATGGGTGTGTGTTCGCTGGGACGCTGAGCCAAGCTAACTAATGCCGTAAGTACAGATCTGTCTCCTCTCATTAGACTACTCTCATTACCGCGCTTACAGCTGCAGTCACGCACACACACATACATCCCCAAACCAAAAATACACTCTTAGAATGTGTGCAAGACTGTGTATGGTCTGATTTCCTGATAATTAAACATTCCAGCATGTCTACAACTAACTAAAAACAACATTTATTTTTATAAACAACAACAAACAATGGTCAAGTAAACATGAAGCACCCTTACTAGAACTAGCTTGGCTGTAGTAGCTATAGTATGTTTCCAAGACCTTATAACAACAATTTGAAATATATTTGATTTATTACAGAACCAAATTCCCACAGTTGAAAAAAACACCTAATCAATTGTCTCTTGCGAAGAACTAGCTAACATCTGAAGGCATTTTATGCACATTATTAGCTTAATACAATGCTAACACCAAAACCCAATTGGAATCAACTGCCGTGAACTCTGCATGAGGAGTGCTATTTGTGTGCTTCATGGTCTTTAAAGCAATAGAGTTCACACAAAATACAATAATAGGAAATACTATAATAGCCAAAACAATAATAATGGGGTCTAAAACCATTATAAGCACAATCAACTATCCAATCAGTCTCTCATGAGGGTGCATAACCGCTTAGGATGGTGCTTTCAATGGTAGCTGCTAATGTAGACATTGGAAAGTGATATCTTGAGCATGAGACAGCTGAGTAAAGATATCCTACTATTACTCACATTCAGTTGAGACTGAGCCAGTCATACCATCTGTTGGGATAATGGTTACAGCTCTCAGAAAACATGTTTGTGACACACCACACACCCAGTGTGTCATACAGGCATATTAATTGTTGCATAAAATTGTCATATTCATAAATGATGCCTATTTTTCATGGGATTTTGACTGGTTTGTTAAGTCAAAGTCAAAAAACAACATTCATATCAAGCCTCAAAGGCCCCAAACTAGTACAAATCCAAATGTATATAACTGGCCATGACTTACAAATGCCGAGAAGAAAGTTTCACTACAATCTGCAGGTGCAATTCATAGGTTCATCTTTGTTTTTTTATGTGGAAATACTCTAAGTATCACCCAGGAACTTTCGATTGAATAGATCTTTATCAACAGCCCTCGAGATCCACTTTCCTGCCGAGTTTAGTTCCAACTTTGATCAAACTCTGCCTGTAACGTTCTAGTAATCTTGAAGCCCTCGATTAGATTAGGGTTAGAGCTAAACTCTGCAGGAAAGTGGACCTTGAGGTGAGAGAAATGGCAGTGCAACTAAACTGAGCTTCAATTTTAAGCAAAAGATCCACCACCAAATAGGAACCCCAGCTAAAACCCAACTGCACAGCAATGTGGCAAGCTCTAGCTATTCAATTGCCTCTAGCATGCATAGCCTCTAATTAACTGAATATACTGTAAATATTACATTTCTTGTGTTAGACAAGAGAAAGTTTGTTTTATGTGCAAAGTCTGAGGCAAGTTATCCAAGCCAGCTGAGGCTAGTCAACCAATACCATATATAATAAAGGGTTGACAGATGCAGAATTCTGAAATGCTGGACAAAAGTGTACAGCTTGAAAAAAGATCATTCAGGCCACTGGTACAATTGCAGGCCAGAATCTTGATTGATTCTGGCAGGAACTGACAGCCAGTGAGGGCACTTGAGTAGAGGTGAACATGACAGTATTTCCAGAGGTTTCACACAAACTGAACAGCTACATTCTTGGTGCACTTGAGGGGACATCTAACAGTAGTCTACTTGTGAAATGACTAGAACTTAAAGGAGAAGTTCACTTCCAGAGCAAAAATTTACAGATAATTTACCTGCCCCCTTATCATCGAAGATGTTAGTGTCTTTCTTTCTTCAGTCGTAAAGAAATTATGCTTCTTGAGGAAAACATTTCAGGAAGGTTTTCCATATAGTGGACTTCTATGGTGCCCACGAGTTTGAATTTCCAAAATGTAGTTTAAATGCATCTTCAAAGGGCTCTAAACGAAAGTTTTTTTTTGTACAGTTTATGTACTTTTTAACCTCAAATGCTCATCTTGTCTAGCTCTGCAATGCACATGTGAACTCTGTGTAATCCGGGTCAATATAGTTAGGGTATGTCGAAAAACTCCCATCTTATTTTCTTCCGCTAATTTCAAAATCATTCTACATCGCTCTTTTACCTTTTTCTTTTTTTGTAAAGGGTGTTTAAGCCTTCTTGCAATGTTCAGTTTGTAAACACTGGGTCGGTACTTCCGCAGCGATGTAGGATGATTTTGAAGTTGGAGGAGAAACGAGATGGGAGTTTTTCAACATACCCTATAAGTATTGACCCGGATTACACAGACTTCACATGTGCATCGCAGAGCTAGACAAGATGAGCAGTTGAGGTTAAAAAGTATATAAATTGTACTTTTTTTTTTTTTTTTTTTTAGAAAAAAACCGTTCGTTTAGAGCCCTTTGAAGCTGCATTTAAATTGTATTTTGGAAGTTCAAACTTGGGGGCACCACAGAACATTACTGAAAAGTTTTCCTCAAGAAACATAATTTCTTTACTACTGAAGAAAGAAAGGCATAAACTTCTCGGATGACAAGGAGGTGAGTAAATTATCTGTAAATTTTTGTTCTGGCAGTGAACAAGAAACTGAGCGGAACTGGGGTTCAGGAAGGGCCTGATTTTGCCTGTGTTACGGTGAATGATATGAACAGACAGCTGCTGCATTGTTGTCCACAAAAGGTCTCCTGGGTTGACTTCTATGGTTTAACACACCTGTGGGTGACAAGTTTTGACTGGAAAGAAAAGGAAGCCATTTTTTTAAGACTGAGCATGAAGTGATGAGTAGTCCTCAAGGTCTATGTGTCAGAGAGGGTGTAATGTTCTCAGAAAAAAAAGTGTGAAAAAGTGTGATGAAATGTACACCTGCATGTGATCAGCAAAGCAGCAAGAAGAAAACACATGCTACTGCAAGACAGTGCAGAGAGATTTCATGTAGCATCAGAAAAGTAAGAGCCCCAACACTGAGCCCTGTGGGACGCCAGCTCATTCCTGCTCTTGATCTAGATTTAGATTACTGCAGAGTTCAGATTCAACTCTAATCAAACACACCTGAAGATTCTGGGGTTCATTAAAAATTACAGACAGGTGTGTTAAAGCAGGGTTCTGAAGAATAATACATCTTACTGAGCAGGATTGAACAGCTCTGGTGTAGAGGGCAAATTAAATGAAGGCTGTGTGACAGGCTTTTAATGTTTGATTGACATGTATTCATTACTAGTTAAACAGTTATAGAATGAACAGTCTTGATCGCTGTTTAACACGTTCTCTTGGGACTCCTGACTAAGGATTGAGCCCCAAAGTTGCTCCAAAATCAAACATCAAAACCTACCAAAAAGACCTGGCAAAACTCTCTCAAACAGAGAGCAGGCTTACTTACACAGAACCTCATTTTTCTTTCTGCTATAACCCCCTGGGATTTCTTGTCCCAATTTGTTTCCCGAAGCGAGCTGAAAAACAATCTGTAGCTATGCGAGTGGTACCTGACTATAGCAAAATTCATGCTAGAGTGAAAAGACAAAATTGAGAAAAGCATTCATCAGAAAGTTAAAGGGGAAAAGATCATAGCCACACACTACATATATTCCATCCAATAGGGGATGACAGTTTCATAACTAAGAGCTTTGTGGCAATGGCAACCTATTGTGGTACCTGCAATCTAAGTGCTTGTAATGGGGGCGGTTTCTGTGAAAGCAGGTGTGAAACTCAGCGTCTGAGAAAATGAGAGTTGGAAGATGAGGGCTGCCTCTGCCACAGATGGGACTCAGATGTTCAGAGAATATCCACAAGAATATCACGTTTCATTATTTAACAAAATCCCAAAGACACCTGCTTCTGGAATTGTGGGTAAAGCAGAATGGTATTGGTGTGAGTAAAAGGAAATGAAATAAATCTTATGGAGATCAGCCACTTCATATACTGCATTTTTAATCATGCAATTTAAAGCAGCTCACTCATTTCTACACTTCAGTACAGTTTTATATAAAAAATATTTTCTGTCACACACTGGATCCAATTTTTTTTTTCTGGTAGAGCAAGAAAACATTGTCAGAGACATGAATTATGAATTACTGGCCTGACCATGCCAAGAGAGAAAAAAAAAA
>JAHKKF010495386.1:0-13600 GCA_019740295.1 Labeo calbasu | reverse complement strand
TGTTTTATAATCACTGACTTTTTGTGACAGGTGGGATTCAGCTTATGGCACTTCTCATTCATTCCTATGGTATCCGAAAACGGCGATTGAGTGTCATCGCACAACTGACTGAAATTCAATGACGTCCAGGCTGTAATATGATTGGTTACTAAGGGACATGTGATTCAAGTTAGCCATTAAGCTTTCTCCAATAATACAGACCCTCTCATCTCCCTCCAGTTGAAAAACGTAGGGTAGGGCGAAAAACATCTCATTTTCTCCCCCAACTTCAAAATCGTCCGACATCGTTTTTACCTTTTTTGTAAACAGCATTTGACTTTCTTTTTTTATGCAATGTGTAAAGTCGTGGACGCCATCACAGAGCTAAGTGCAAGGTGAGCATTTGTGGTTAAAAAGTATATACATTTTTTTTTAGACAATGACAGATTGTTTCGCTAGATAGGACACTTATTCCTTGACTGGGATCGTGTAGAGCAGGGGTGCCCAACCCTGTTCCTGGAGATCGACTTTCCTGCAGAGTTTAGTTCCAACACTAATCAAACACATCTATCTGTAATTATCAAGTGCTCCTTGAGATCCTAATTAGCTGGTTTAGGTGTGTTTGGTCAGGGTTTCGAGCTGAACTCTGCAGGAAAGTCGATCTCCAGGACCAGTGAAACTACAATTTGGACCTTCAACCTGTTGATCCCCATTGAAGTTCACTATACAGAGAAAGATCCAGGATTGTTTTCCTCAAAAGCCTTAATTTCTTTTTGACTGAAGAAAGACATGAACATCTTGGATGACATGGGGGTCGTTCAGGAGAGTACCATGACAAAAACAAGCAAAACTGACGTGAAATCTTTGAGACTTTTCATTTCTGTAGGTGTTTAATAAGGAGCAGCAGGGTTGTTCACATTAGCCTGTAGATATGTGAATGAAAGGGGAAGGACAGTTGAAGGAGAGTGGAGATTCCAGTATTACTGCAGTGCTCATGAATAAATATGAGTAGATATGAATATGCATCAGAACATTAAATCAGCAGGCAATGACCAGATTTGGCAATATATGAGTGTGTGTTTGCACCTTGAGTAAACGGAGCAGGACATCAACGACGAGAAGAACTGAAAGTGCGAAGAAGATGCTGAAAGTCAAATGGGAAAGAAAAACAAACATTTGGCATGCTCACAGTTCTCCTTCTCAACTGACGTGAGACAAAGAAGTTATTCAAATGACCGTGAACAAAAGTCTTTTACATCTTATACAGTGTTGCATAAAAAGCAGCAGGACATACAGAAGCTCTTGCTGCCATTCATAGTCTCTCCATCTTTCCCTTTAAAATTATCTCACACTCGCAAAAACAGTCTTTGCCTAAATCGTATTCACTCACCAGTGTGTTTTGTTCAGCATTTCCCAGGGTTGTGCTGTGCAGTTGTGTTTGTTAGTTGTTTAAATCTATCTGTAGCGTTTTGTGTTTTATACGTTTATTGACTAGGTGATATGTTGATGATTTGAGCATCTGTTTCCATGTTTGCGTGTGTTTTCACAGTCATAAACAGTTCCGCATATACTGCATTGGTCTTAATACGTCTATGTTTATATACTATCTGTTTTAGGATGTGTAAATGTGCGCATTTGTCAGTCTTAAACAGTTCTGTCTGCACCTGAACGTTTGCGAACCACCTGCTCCCCATTGACCTGGTCCACGGCAAGGGTCTCCACTTCTGCTTGCTGTCTGGCCGCACCTCCGCCAGCTGAGGGCGAGCGGTGAATCCGATGCGCCACTCCTATATGCGCGTTCGCACGGGGATGGGGTCTCTCCCGTGCTGGACTATTCCTGGGACTCGGGGGCACTGGGATGTGGGAGGGGCTTGATGGTGCAGGGGGTGTGGCTGAAGAAGCGATGGGTGGGATTACAGATGGGCGTTCCCGAAGCACCGGCTGAGATTCTACAGGAGCCGCTGACTCTCTGGCTTGCAGGAATGGTGTGGGATCTGGCATGGCATCTACCGAATCCCTCAGTACCACCCTACGGCCATCTGCGGCGCCCAACCGGTACAGCTCTGTGTATTCAGAGTGCAACGGCTGTGAAAGACTTTTGCGCATGCGCCTGCGAGGGGTTTCGGGTTGCCGGACGTCTTTGTCGTTTCCCGACGCAGCAGGAGCGGGAGGAGGGGTGGGTTTGAAAGAGCTGACAGGGCTGACGGATGGGCTTATCCCTGCCGTGCCCCCGGCGAGAAGGCGTTTTTTGGTCGCGTGGAGCTGGGAGGTGAGGTAGGCAATGGTGCTGGCTCTTTGCTCCAGCTCTCCAGACAGCACAGCCAACTTATGGCTCTTCAACTTCAGCTCATCCAGGTACTTCTTCTCTCGCTCACGGATGGTGTTCTCCAACACGGAGATCATGGCATTCTTCTGTTCCAAATCTCGAAGGAGCTCGGTGTTCTCCTGCTCTTTAGCCTTCAGCTGAGCCTCCAGTTCCTCACAGCGCTGATGCAGCTCTCTGCAGCGAGCCTCACCATCATCTAAGAGAGAACAAGACATTAGGTACAAAAAAAATGATTCTGCGCACAAATATACATTCTATTCCAGGGCTATTCAACTTCAGTCCTGGAGGACCAGTGTCCTTGCCCAAACCAAACACAGCCGAATGAGCTAATGAAGCTGTTCAGAATTACTTGTAATAACATCTGCAGGACATTAGAATTTAGAATTTAAGAGTTGAATGTCGTCAGCGTTTCAAGATTCTTCCAAAAAGTAGGCATCTTAAAGAGTTAGTTCACCTAAAAATGACAATTCTGTCATTAATTGCTCACTGTCTACTTGTTCCAAACCCGTAAGACCTCTTATAAAGATCTTATAAAATCTAAGAGCTTTCTGACCATTGCATAGACAGCAATGCAATCGTGTTTAAGGCCCAGAATAGTAGTAAGACTACTATACTGTACTGTACTGTTATGAAGCTACGAGAATACTTTTTGTGTGCAAAGAAAACAAAAATAACGACTTCATTCAACAATTTCTTCTCTTCCTTGTCAGTCTTCAATGTGCGTTGAGTGTGGTGAAGTGTTGTTAAACACAGCCTTAACAAGTGTTGTTAAGGTTGTGACGCCAGGCACGACACAAGTGTTTTTTGCTAGTTTTAGCCTGACGCAGGTATCATTTTCACCTCAAATGCCACGTTGTATAAATAGAAAATGCACTTGTGCCCATCTGTTCGCCGTGCAGCAACACACAAACATACCAAATATTAAAAATGAAAGGACTACAATGTAAAAGATTATTATTGTGTACGCTTTAACCTCACGCACAAGCAGATCCATTTCCTCTCTGGAGAAGCGTTCAGTGCAAAGGCTCTTGCAAATTCAAATTCCAGGTCATTGGGTCATCTATTGCATCTAAAGGGGTCATTGGATGCCCATTTTCCACAAGTTGATATGATTCTTTAGGGTCTTAATGAGAAGTCTGTAACATGCTTTGGTTAAAATTTCTCAGTGGGAGTGTAAAAATCACCTCTTTACCTCATCAAAATCAGCCCTTTTTAGAGCAAGCCGTTCTGTTACATTTGCCTTTAAATGCTAATGAGATCTGCTCACGCTGCCACTCTCTTCTGTGGGCTGACGAGCAGTTCTGTTCACTTTAGCTGCATTTAGCCGTGTTTAGCCACGAAACTTGCTAACTAGCACATTATTAAAAAAGGTGATTTGCAAAGATGCATAAAAACCCTTATGCCTTATACTCACTTCTGCTGTAGGTGAAGCTGGATCACGAATGATTTGCACAAAGATCTACGCATTTATGTAGAATGCCGGGCACATTTCCTTCAAAAACAAAAGTAAGGATAATCCTCTGCATCTTAGTGTAACAATTACCGGTTTGACGATAAATCATGAAAAAATTCCCAACGGTTAGTATTACCGTTTTGTATTTTAATTATCATTAAAACCGTATTTGATTACCGTGATTTGAACAACTGATGATAAATAAATACTGTGCACAGCATAAAGCAGAGTAACAAGTCTCATTTGCGCACAGCATGCAGAGTAGTTTCGTTTTGTGTGAAAAGAAGGTAGATGTCTTAAACGAGTGCTAATGGCATAGGCGCTAATCCCCACGGAAATAATCGAGCACCCACGAAAAAACACGAGATAGTCTCCATTCATTTTAAGCAATAAGAAATGCATGACTTTATTCTCATTTTCGTAGTTTATTTGAAGCCGTTTTTGGCGTTATTTTAAAGGTAAATGTCAAGACTGCATTACTGTACGGCTTGCAGCTGGCTTCCTCTCCCATATAGTGATCACAGCTCTGCGCTCCCTCAGATATTACGTGTTCGCCCTCAAACATTGTCCTGTGTATGCGCAAATAAGTGCTTATTGTAAACAGGTATTTATTAAATCATTTTATTTAGTAAAGCGCAACCCTCATAGAAAGAACATGTGTATTATTTGGTAACTAATGTATTTGCAGTCCGTATGTTTCACTTTGCAATTGGGGGTTGAGCACCCACCGGCAGAAACATAAATCGGGAATTATAATGAATAGGCTATATAAATGAATTAATTATATGAATGTACCTCTGAAGGGTCTGACTGTCTTCAGAAAAGATTCGATGGCAGTTTGTTTTTACCTTCGCTCCATATAATACCTAAAGTACTGTTCTTAATCGCAATGCTGCTTTATCCACGGAGTTCACGGAAAACAGCTGTAATTCAGCTTTTCCATAAGCGCCATCTAGTGTCATACAGTGGATTTAAAGAGACTTACATTTACATTCAGCTTGTGTGCCGTTTTTGTCTGGCCAAAAAACGGACCGAATTTGCATGCCCTGCTGTAGCATAAATTGGTTGATGAAAAACAAGCTTAAGTGGATTCTACACATTTAAACAATTCAGACCAGTTCTAGATTATTTATGGAACAGATAAAATATGTAATAATTTTTTAATAAATTATCATTTTGACTTAATCCTTTTCTTTATTTAAAGGCTTAAATGTGAGGTTTATCTTTTTATGAAACTTTTTCACAGCTTTATTTGAAAATTTACATTAGATATTTGAACATGCTATTAGTTAAACTGTTGTCAGTCATGTTGTCATTTAATATCCGGATATCATTGGTAGGCTACTGTTGTTGTTTTAGTGATTACGCAAACAAAAAATGTATTTGTTGTTTGGTGGTTTTAAATATAAAACTTGGTGAAGTGATTTATGTGTTTTTGGTATATTTTAACACTGATAACCGGGATAATTTTGGTCACTATAATCGTGATCAGAAATTTTCATACCGTTACATCCCTAGTTGGGAGTAAATGATGACTGTTATGTTCATTATTACATTCAACAACAGAACACCTCAATCGCTCAGTCGGAGACACTGTTGTCGTCCCCCTGCCCCGGAGTCTACACAATGGCGGTCGGACTGTTACAACTCATCAGGGCGGGTCTAAGGTAAGACGGCCATGTCAATCAACTATCGTTCGTGGGAGTGGCCTCACATCACACCGACAAGAAACTGAGAATGGCCTGATTTGAAAAAGGGGATATTACTTATAAAGATTAAAATCCACTGGGTGGATTTTTATCATTATAGGGTGGTTGTGTAAACACACTGCCAACACACATTTATGTTCAAACATGTAAAAGTGAGTTTTGCATCCGATGACCCCTCTAAATGGAATGGGAGATGAGACTCTGACTGGTTTATTGCATGTTACTCCCAAAATACACCCATGACTCATTAATAGAATAGGAACAACCCTTTTAGACCACGCAGATCGTTTTTTCCGTTGTTAAACTAGCAAAAGTGGATTCAGACACACTCTAAGTGCACCTGTGCCATGCGCTTCAGACCATGCACTTAGATTGGTAAAATAAGGCCCATGGACTATTTTAACAATGTTCTTACTACCTTTCTGGGTCTTGAACATGTCAGTTGTGTTGCTGTCAGGCTCAGAAAGCTTGCAGTTCTCATCAAACATATCTTAATTTGTATTCTGAAGATGATTGGAATGATATGAGGGTGAGTAATCAATGACAGAATTTTCATTTTGGGGTGAACAAACTCTTTAATTACGGAGCCTCCTAAGGCCTTCACTAAAGGCAATCTCAGAATGCTATGCAATGAACTCATTGAAAAGAAATGCATAAATCTCAATTAACTGGTTTTGTGGTCCTGGATCACATTTTGTATTTACTATTAAATAATATTGGCAAGAACTACTTCAGTCTAATTTAAAAAAAAGACTATTTAAGGTGTATTGTTACGCTTGTTAGAGTATAGCCTTGTTTGCTTAGTAACATGATAATGTGAAACTTGCTTTCAAATCAATTGCTGAGTCTCTGGTCTCCAGTGCTATTTGTGCGGGGCATGAGTTAATGCCTATGCAAAGTGTTTTTAAATTGATCACTTGTGAGTGATGATTCTGTGATGATCATTATGCTCCCTTCCTTAGAAGGCACAAGGCAGCTACCTATGTAGGAAGAGTAGAGATTCACTAGGTTTTGGAATAGAGCTATTGTTAAAAGCAATGTCTTAAATAATGTTTACACAAAGACATTCTGCAAACTAACTGAAACATTAGCCTACAGAGGGCAGCAGTGAACTATGAATCATATATCAATAAACCAATTACCCCTGCAGAACTAATGGCTATGAAACATCAAACCCTTTTCCAATAGAGGAACACTCTCCTCCTCCCTTAAGATCTGATGTTAAGCATTTGACAAACAGCATTTGTTGTATTATGGGAACAGCTCATTTAGCTTAGCTCAGCATAGATATTATTGATTTCTACATAAATTTAGCTGCATAAACACATCGTAACTGCATGGATAATTCTGAAGCATCTTGTTGAAAATCACTGGATCCTTTAAAAAATTGAACGTGGGTTTTGTTCATCTTCTAAATGCCCAAGACATGCATTTAGCAGCCAAATAGGGTGGGGCTGAGATGGGGCACCTCAGAGAGAGACTCCACATGCTCAAGGGAAGGGGAGTGAAGGGCAGACACACAGAGACAGAGATCCTATCTCCCGTTACACTGCTAATGGATGTGAAGGTTGGGGGAATAGCAATGTCCCTCTTTATTGACCTTCAGCTTTGCAACAGCCTAAACAATGGCACGCAAGGGAAGATCTGTCTCTCTCTCTCACCTACTTTCTTGCTCTCTCTCAGTTTAAATATATTGTGCTTCACTGGCATGACAAAAAACAAAAAGTAAACATTTGTAACTGCCAAAACAATAAAATACAAATAAAATAAAATGAAAAATGTTGCACAATTAGTGCTAAACAAAAAAGTAAAACAAATTAATAGACAAAATGGCATATAAAAGTAGCATTTTTTTTGTGTAAAAAAAAGTAGCATGTTTTTATTTTTTAACGTCGGATTCTCATATTAAAGTCATTCGTTACACTTCATCTGAGTTAATGAGGGTCTGCGTGATCTCTCTAATAGTTATTAATTTAGACATGCAGGATGAGCTCATGTTGGAGACCGACTCACACTCTCTCACTTTCCCTGACTGCTTCATTACCACTTAGCAGTGGCCACACCAGATAATGAGGTCACCATCAAATTCACACACAAACCCAGTTGGACAGCCATAATACATCCACTCCAGCACAGTCATCTGAGGTCAAAGCGACAGCTTTAGTATGAGAGAGTGCTTACATGTGAAACTGTGATAAGTATACTTTATTCTTCACAATGCTAATATCACGTGTCACGGTAGAGAGACAACAGATGTCGGTCTAATAAGCGATCGGTGGTGTAGTTATCTGTTACCAACATGTAGTTTGATGAGAATGAACCATCTGCTGTTACTCCAGTTGACAGAAAGTGCTGGGTATAAATTGAAAATTAAATAATCTCTATTATTATGTGATGGCTGGATTAAGATGTTTGATGTCTGAATATAGAAATATGTGTTCCTCATTTGCAAAGTCATTCCACATAAAAAAAAACAATCGTTTTGACGTATGACAGTGGTGTTGGCATGGGCGTCGCTAGGCCATTTTTAGGGGGGCTATAGTCCCCCTAAACTGACTACTCAGCCCCCCTAAAAGTTTGCGATTAGCTCCATAAACTGTACACAAATTTGTTACCGCCTTAGTCCCCTTTAAATTTCTTATGAAATTGCGGCAGACTTCGATCGGTTCCTCCCCGTCTTTCAGCGCGTTCTTCAATCCGTAGACCGAAAAACCAAGAACAAGGTAATATCTGCATCTGTGCCGTTTAAATACAGTTTACTAAATATCATGGGGGAGCAATCGGTTCCCTGTTTACTGCAGTCTAAGTTTTAGCTGCGTTCACCCCTCATCACACCACAGATGATTACTCAGCGAAAATGAAGCACATATAAACGCATACTTTATAAAAATGATCATGTTGCCATTATCATTTGAAAACTTTCAATGTAATACATATTCCAGTGCATGTGGCAAAGAGGTTTGCATAGTCTACATGAGCTAAGGAAAGAATTGTACTAGAAATGCAAACTGTAAAATTTTGTATTATGTGTGTGTGTGTAAGAGATTAGGAAGACTTGTATTTGGCGTAATCTGTGTTAAAATGTTATAGCCTACCTATCTACACAATACAGTGGAATACTGAAATGAGGTTAGTATACCACAGCTACTATTTTTTTATTTTATTTATATATATATATATATATATTTTTTATCATTATACCCTCATTGGGGGCTGAGCCCCCCTAAAATGAAAATCCTAGAATCGCCCCTGGGTGTTGGTTTGAAATATCAGGGCTATTGTTAGGAACATGAGTGTGGAGATGTAGTCAGCAGGTTGCAGATGATGCATTAGCCTTTTGCATTAGTGCTGTATTAGCGTAGTCATTCATAATCTCATTTCCTGTGCTAGACACGAATCTGGCTCACATCAGCCACATACGCGAACACAAACAACAGGTTGTCCAACCATACAGACTCTTAACAAATGTGAAACTCATTCATTATACAATAATACTACACAGCTCTATGGAAGATTTGATTCTGATTAGTCCACTGCAGAAATCAAATCTGCAGATTAATCATCATAATGCTATAAAAATAAAAACTGTAATATAGTTGCAGTGTTTGTGCAGGTGCTTGCTTTATTTATAATGGTCTATTTTTCTATTTAAAGGGATAGTTCACCCTAAAATGAAAATTCTGTCATGAATTACTCACCCTCATGTCGTTCCAAACTTTATTCATCTTCAAAGCACAAATTAAGATATTTTTGATGAAATCTGAGAACTTTCTGACCCTGCATAGACAGTAACGCAAATGACCAGCCTGATCTCATTGTTTATACGTAGGTATTTATACGTAACTTTTAGAGGCACAAAACATGTTTGTAAGTTTTTATTGATGCGAAAAATGTACAATTTAGACATATTTTAATGCTTAAAACGTACAAATCGTTACGTATTGTTAGCTAAAAAAAAGCATAAAATATTTACCTTTTTAAAAATATATCTTTTATAATCATATCAATGCCTTTTTATCATTTTATCAATAAGTGATTTAGATTTTTAGCTCCCTTAACCTACCCATTTTATAGTGAATATGCATTTTATCAATAAGCGATTTAGAATTTTAGACCCCTTAACTTACCCCCAAACCTTAACCTACCCATTTTATAGCGAATATAAAAGAATATAAAACGTAACTGACCAAAATATGCAGGGAAATGACCATTTTAGTAACAGTATAGCATAAAAATATGTTTTTATAGTTGCTAATCCCACTCCTACCTCTAAATCTAACCATAACTCTCTCTGTGCAGTAATAAAAAAAAAACATGACAGACAGATAAGTGCAATCACAATTATTTATTTATTGCAAAGATGTCAAAAGCAGTACCAAAAGTAATCCAAATGACGATGCGTTGCAGCCACAGTCCTCTCTTGTGGAATACAATAGTTTTGTATAAGGTGCAGAGCAGAATTTAAGTTGTTAATCGCTGAAATATTATTATATTATTATACTATTTTCCCGATCCACTCCGTGAAGGCGCGTGCATATAATTCAAACACACCTCACCAGAAACACGGCATGTCGTAATCTGTGACGAAAGCAGGCGAGAGCCAATGAGCGTTCGATTTTCCTGCCGTAAAACCTGTCGTTTCTTGATGCGGCACTATTTGAATTTGTAAAATGCACTTCATTTATTGCGTTATTGCTGTTTGCTACGGTCGCTGGACTCACTGCTCAGGATGGAGATAAAGATCGCCGGATAAAGGCTTGAATTTGAGTCTGTTCCTCGCAATCGTATGGATTCTGAAGATTTGGATTACAGCGCACAAATAAAATTGTTTCATTTTGTAATATGTTGCATGTTCGGTGTATTTTATGGTTCTACTGTTAGTCACAGCATGTCGGAGTAAACGCCGTTTGTATCCCACCACGGCAAACAAAGTAAATATTACATGAATAGTTAAACAGATTGCAGAAATGTTATTTATTTTAAGGGTTTAAAGTGTGGTCTTGTTTGACATTATGCAGGCCTATTTTTGGAAACCAGCTGGCAGCAGAAATCACACATCAGAATAAAAAGTTATCATTTAATATTAATTAAACGATTTAAAAATGTAATAATGCAATTAAAACACAGGGACATTGGTATGACAACCAAAAACAACAATAATAATGAAATTAATGCCACGATTTTAATATTCATAAGAATTCATTTTTAGGTGTCATCAACAGTGTTGGGGAAAGTTACTTTTAAAAGTAATGCATTACATTATTGAGTTACTCCCTAAAAAAGTAACTAATTACGTTACTTAGTTACTTTTTATGGAAAGCAATGCATTACATTACTTTTGCGTTACTTTTTAAATCTGGGCAGGGCTTGCTTGTTTGTTTTTAATATAAAAAGTTCTATTTTTGGCAAATGTAAAAGCCTTTTCACACCAAAAGCCTCAGGCTTTGAGAAAAGTGAATTCACGTCTGTACAGTAGACCGCAGAAAAAGAAATATCAACTCTTCAGCAATATAAAAAAAGGAAAACTAATGTTAGATTATCTTGAGTCATTTTTGCTTATTAGTATGGTTGAATTGGATCATTGAAGGTCGGCAGCAAAGACACTGGTTAATAAAATGGTATTAAATGCTTAAGATATTTGTATTATTTAACATATTTAATTATTGCAGGTTTGCGTCATATTCTAAGTTGAATTTCACAGTTTTTATTCATTTTGAGGAATACTGAATCTGTTTTTTGTGAGTGAGATGAATTAATGCATGTTCACATTTATTCTAAAACTGATATCTTACTCCCGATTCCTCTCAACATAGGGAAAGGAGAGCTTTTAATCAATAAAAGGGGGGGAAAGTAACTGGCGTTACCTATTTGAAAAAAGTAACTCAGATATTTTCTTGTCAATTAAAAAGTAATGCGTTATTTTACTAGTTACTTAGAAAAAGTAATAATATTACGTAACTTGCGTTACTTGTAATGCGTTACCCCCAACACTGGTCATCAATACGTCAGTACTGTATGTTTAAATGCTGAAAATACGTAAGTATTTGTATGTTTAGATGCTGTAAATACATCAGTATTGTAAGTTTTAGTGTCTGGAAAAACGTAAGTAAATGTACATTTTGTAGAACCACATTTTACATAAAGTATGTTGCAGTGACACGTTTAAGGCCCAGAAAGGTAGTAAGGACATAATTAAAATGTGTCCATGTGTAATTTTATGAATAAAGTATTGAATAAAGTTGTTACTTTTGCTTTCTTTGCACACAAAAAGTATCCTCGTAACTTCATAAAATTATGACTGAACCACTGTTGTCACATGGACTTTTTTAACAATGTCCTTACTACCTTTCTGGGCCTTGAATATCTTAATTTGTGTTCTGAAGATTTTCTTACGGGTTTGGAATGACATGAGGGTGAGTTATTAATAACAGAATTTTAATTTTGGGGTAAACCATACCTTTAACATTTTAATTTTTTACTATTTTTGCTATTTTTCTTAGCAAGTGAGATAGCACATCAATATTTCATGTATTTGCTGTAGTTGTGCAATAAACAAGATAATGTACAATCAGCCGGTCTTTATCATGTAAAGAACTCTGGAAGTCTCAAAGCCTTCTGTGTTTAGCCTGGAAACTGGATGTCTGTGGGAACTTCATTGAGCATTCAGATGCCTAAATGTTTCATCAGTGCATTGTGTGTTTGTGCGGAGACTGAAAAGGCCAACATATATTAAACAGAGTGAAATAGAAAGGGAGAGAGAGGGAAATGGCAGTCCCTGTGGGCAGCAGGGGGTCTGTGTGTGTGTGTGTGTGTGTGTGTGTGTGTGTGTGTGTGTGTGTGTGTGTTCGCTTGCTGGGTGGGTCGCTGGTTGCCAGGTTACAAGGCACGACTGTGGTGGTATATGTGCGTAGAGAGACACTGTTCTCTTTCTTTGCAGGAAACAAAAAAGTCTTATTTACAACCTGCTGCAAAGAAAGCAACACAGCAGCAGATAAATAAAGAGACTGCCAGGCAAAATAAATATGAACAGCATTTCTGCATGTTTCCATTAGGCCTGCTGGATGCATGTTCATCTGTCTGCACGTCTACCAGGCTGCCAGTGATTTCTTTTAACAGGTGAACGTGTGGTTGACGAGTGCTTTGACAGCATCCTAGCAACACCTGACACACACATACACAGCCCCCTTACATAAGCATTTTGTTCTGACCCCATGTGAGTGTGAATGCACATATAAAGCGTGCGTGAGAAATCTTACCGCCTGGATCAGAGCTCCGCATTGTCAGCTCATATGTCAGGTCTGTGAAACAAAAGAGAGGACAGTGGGAGTGGACAGGACGACAAAAGGAGGAGTGTGAGAGAGAGAGAGAGAGAGAGAGAGATCAAATGTTAGGCTGGCAGCACAGAGCATCACTCTACCTTAAATGACAACAGTTGAAGATCACATGACACAAGACATCACCTGAAACAGGAGGAGATCAAGAGAGTGAGAGCAAAAACAGAAACAGTAACACAAGAGAGAGTCAACTGAGGATAAAAGAACATGTGGGAGTTAGTGGGAAACAACAAACAACATGAAACAACATTAAACTTCAAATTCTGTATTGTTTTGTTTGTGCACTAAAGAACCGCAAACAATGTCTTTCATGGTGATTTTGTTTTGATTTGTTTTGTCTTACTATTTTGTTTTTTTGTTTCGCTCTGCTGTTTTGTTTTGATGTTTTGCTTTGCTGTTTGGCTGTGATGTTTAGTTTAGTTTTGTTGTTTTGTTTGTTTGTTTTTGCTTTGATTTGTGCAATAATGAATCACACATAGCACCCCAATTTCATGTTGGCATTAAAAAAAATGCAAAGATGAAAAAGATCCGCACTCGTCCAGATTCAGCCAAAGAGGCTTATTTCATTGATTGCGTAGAGGTCACAAAAATATGTGCAAAAGTGCAGAACGTTTTCAAGTATTAACTCTTCCTCAGTGCCATGTGCTACCAAGCGCCACCTGTGCTCATTAAAACGTATTAAATCTACTGTAATACACCTAATGTCATGAAGATACAAACAAGATTTTTCAAAAAAAAAAAAAAAAAAAAAAATATATATATATATATATATATATATATATATATCATCAAATCATCC
>JAHKKF010495379.1:0-23516 GCA_019740295.1 Labeo calbasu | reverse complement strand
CACAGAGAGAAGAGAGGGGCGGGGCAAGCAGAGCTCATTTGCATTTAAAGGAACAATCCCTCAGAATGTGATGATTTTTACAGAGCTCATTTTGACAAATAAAAAGGGTTTTACACAACCATTGAGAATTTTTAACCAAAGTATATTGTAGACCTTTCATTAAGACCCTAAAGAATCATATCAACTTGTGGAAAATGGGCATCCGATGACCCCTTTAATGGACACTTTTCTATACTATTTTAGTATTGAGATATTATAGTATCTATATAGTATTATAGTTGTTATACTTTCTGTTTTCATTTTAATGTTTAATATGTACATTTTAGTTGTTTTGTTGTGAGTTTTTGAGTTTTTATTCATTTTTACTTATTTTAGTACATCATGTTAATGAAAATAAGAAATGCTCTCTTGTTCTCTTGAGTATGATTATTATATGCCGCATGTGTGGGGTTTGATTTGTGTTTTTTGCCTCCATGGTTTTCTTTAAGTATCATTAATAATAAAGGTAAAAACGTGTTGTTTGGTGTTGCCTATTGTTAACCAGTGTTGGGTGTAACGCATTACAAGTAACATGAGTTATGTAATCAGATTACTTTTTCAAGTAACTAGTAAAGTAGCATATTACTTTTAAATTTACAATGAAATATCTTTTGATATATCTAATATCAATATCATATGTAATCAGAATTATGTAGATTACTTTTTTCAAGTAACTAGCAAAGTTACATTATTTTTACAATGAAATTTCTGAGTTACTTTTTCAAATAAGTAACGCAAGTTACAAAAAATAACACAAAAGTAACATAATGCATTACTTTCTATAATAAGTAACTAAGTAACGCAGTTACTTTTTTAATGAAGTAACACAATTTTGTAATGCATTGCTTTAAAAAGTAACTTCCCCCAAGTTATGTAATCAGATTACTTTTTTCATGTAACTAGTGAAGTAGCACATTATTTTTACATTTACAATGAAATATCTGAGTTACTTTTTCAAATAAGTAGTGCAAGTTACAAAACGTAACATAAAAGTAACAAAATGCATTACACAGTTTGTTACTTTTTATGGAGTAACGCAATATTATAATGCATTAGTTTAAAAACTTCCCCAAGTTGTGTAGTCAGTTATGTAATCAGATTACTTAGTAACTAGTAAAGTAGCAGTTGTAAAGTAGCACATTGCTTTTAAATTTACGGTGAAATATCTATTTACTATGTTACCTTTTCATAAGTAACGCAGGTTACAAAACGTAACACAAAAGTAATGTAATTAATTACTTTCCGTAAAAAGTAACTAAGTAACGCAGTTACTTTTTTTATGGAGTAACGCAATATTGTAATGCATTGCTTTAAAAAGTAACTTCCCCCAAGTTATGTAATCGGATTACTTTTTTCAAGTAACTAGTAAAGTATCACTTTACTTTTAAATTTATAATTAAATATCTGAGTTACATTTTCAAATAAATAATGCAAGTTACAAAAAGTAACAATGCATTACTATCCATAAGTAAATAGGTAACACAACTAGTTATTTTTAATGGAGTGACGCAATATTGTAATGCATTAATTTAAAAAGTAACTTCCTCCAACAAGAATAATGTTTCAGTTTTCCTAAATGCTCTATTTCATCTCGCTTCCATCTTGTTTTGGTTTTTGCACCGGCGCCTCTCACATAATGATACGTCATATGATGTGAATCATGTGACAAAACCATTTCTGCTTTCTGTTCACATCCAGACATTCAAATGCAAAGACACAAGAGAGATTTTTTTTTTTAACCTGCTTTACTAGGTTTTGTCTTACAGTTTTCTCATTCTGTTTTATTTTCTCATGCTCTCTAGTTTGGTTGGATGGTGGAACAGGAGTTTGCGAGAGCTGATATGATGTTTCCTCGCTCAGGGCATGGCCCGGCTCGGCTGCTAACTGTAATTTACTTTTCTCTCCCGGTCGCCTGCAGTCTGCCTCGCCGCGGCTGTGTTGAATGATGTGCTAATCCATTATATTCTTCAGACAAGTGTATCGACCAGTATAAACAGACTGGAGGGCACGAGTCTAAATGAAAGCCGTAGTTTCCCTCTGAATCATTTAACTAGATCCTCAAGCAAGAGCAGCACATAACAGCCTTTTTTTCAGCCTGCTGAATATACATTAAGATGCCATTAAAGCTGCTGGTAAAGGCAGGCTGTAGAAACATTGGACCTGAATGAAGTCGCATCTCCTTTTTTTGCTCCAAATGCATTGCCGCTTGTATTAGTACTGTATATTCCCACATCAACGCTTACGTGTTCTGTCAGATGATCCGATGGCAGAACGTTGGGCTACATCTTCTGGTTCTCTTTGTGTTTCTTGAAGGGCAGAACTGATTGACTGTAGGAACTTTTGGAGATCTGATCTGATTTCTTTTTTATGATTAGACTATGATGGCGTTCATAAATGAATCATTTATACTGTGTTGTTTAGATGTTTATACACTGCTATTCAAAAGTTTAGGGTTGATTTTGTGATGTTTATAAAAAAAAGTCTCTTCTGCTTACCAAAGCAGCGTTTATTTGCTAAAAGAAGTACAGTAAATATAGTAATATTCTAAAAAATTATTACAATTTGAAGTAGATGTTTTCTATCTTAACATATTTTAAAATTGCATTTATTTCTGTGATGCAAAGCTGAATTTTCAGGATCATTACTTCAGTCTTCAGAGTCACATGATCTTTCAGAAATCATTCTAATGTGCTGATTTGCTGATTTGTATTTATTTGAAATATAAATATTTAGTAACATTATGAAGCTACTGTCACTTTGTTCAATTTACTGTTTCCTTGCTGAATAAAAATATTAATTTCTTTAAGAAAATCTTTTACATAGTAGTGTATGTTAATGCAATATGGGTAAATTAGGTTGCTGTTTTCATTTGTATTTCTGTGCGAAACTGAGTATGCAGGTGTTGATCAGTTTAATTAACCTACATTTGATTACAAAAAGTAGAAAAATTATAAACTATGAACTGACAATATTGGTTAATAGTATTTTTTTGTCAGTCCATGTGGGCTTTGTTGTATTAGCAGTAAAAACATTGTTTCAGAGGCAGAGAAAGTTATTACATTTTGATGAAAGAGTATGAAAAGACTTTTTTATTCTTTAGAAGAGCGTGCATCAATGCACAATATAGTAAATCAGGCCAGTTTTGATATGAATGAAGGTTTCAATCAATGTACGCTGTTATTCTTTTCTTATTACGCGTTTATACAGAAAGATTCAAAGGAAACCCTGTCAATGTCATAAATGAGATGTGACAGCTGTAAGAAAACTCAGTGCTGTTTTTGTAAGTTTGTTTGTTTTCTTCATCGTTGCACACCCATTTGGTAAAAGTTAATAACGAGCACAGCTCTCTAGCCCAGCAATTTGTTTTGACACAGCCATTAATTATTTGCTAATTGAGACATGAGCACGGATTCATTCATTAAGTGCCACGAGACCCTTTTGCTTTTTCTGCAGAGCTCCACGCTGCTTGAGGATTTGCACTAAGAACGACTTCCCAATATTATTTCACTTTGTCTTCTTTTTGTTTGGCTGTCATTAGCAGCGGTCGATGGATTTAAAAGTGATAGCGGATGTTCAGAAATGTGAAAAGGGGCTGTAGATTCATGAGTGCTGCTGTAGAGAGCATTGGGTCTGTCTGAATGAAGGGTGAGGGGGCAGATGGTCTAGAGGGTCTCAGTGGACGAATCAGCCGTGCTTAGTGTGGCAGAGCATGCTGGGGTCACTAATGACTCCCTCAAGCCTCACTGTCAACACACACACCCACTGACACACAGAGACATGGAAACATGAGGTCAGATGAAGATCGTATAGGTATAATTCATGTATACACATAAAAAAGTTGTAAATAAAAAATGTTTAGAAAACGTTTCCTACTTTTGCATTAAATTCAGTGTGCTACTCCGTTGTAATTGTTGTAACAAACACTCACACTGTATTTTCATATCCTTAAATTCTCCACATGGTCTCTGTAAACCTGTTATCTGTAGAGAATTCATGATCTGCTCTGTTCTCAGGGTCTGAAATCCTGCTTCGCTACGGACAAACACTTTTCCCTTGCTAGTGAAACAGCTGTACAGAGATTAACATAAATCGGCGGTTGGTTAGTGCACGTTTAGCAGTGCATTAACAAATTTGCCACCTTAATGAGTCTCTAAGTAATTGCCTTCCTGCCCCTGAATGCAAACAGTCCATTACCTACAACTATATGATTTTTCAGTAGCAAAACACCAATTCCCTGTCTGCTCGCTTAAGTTGTTTTTTAAATTAAAGCACGCTTGTGTTTTCTCCTTTGCCACATGATTGTTTATTAATGCACTTTGCTTGTTTTGTACTGCAAAGTTGCTGTCCATAGACTGTGTGTGTAGAACGTAAATTTGTTAAAGGTGAAGTGCTCAGTTTACATATACATAATGTATGTTTTTACATATCTTTCTTTAGTTGTATAGAAATATGTAAGTATTTTTGAGAGCGTAGGGAGATTATGTTATTTGTTGTGCTTCTATGGTAGTGGGCGGAGCTAAAGATCTCTTTGTTTGCTGTGACTCTTTGATTGGTGGAATTTTCAGTATGACATCATGGGTAATGTAGTTTTTCACCACAAATTCTGCTATAAAACGAATAGTTCACTTCCAGAATAAATGGACTTCAGTGGCGGCTGACAGGTTGAAGGTCCATATTGTAGTTTCAATGCAGCTTCAAAGGGCTCTACACAATATCAGCCGAGGAATAAGGGTCTTATCTGGAGAAACGATTGTCATTTTCTAAAAAAATTTTTTGAATTATATACTTTTTAACCACAAATGCTTATCTTGCACTAGCTTGACATCTTGCATTACATAGTTGCGTTGGAAATGGTCACGTGTGGCGTAAGTGGAAGTACCGACCCATTGTTTACGAAACAAATGTGCGAAGAAAGTCAAACGCCCTTTACCAAAAACGGTAAACAACAATGTTGAACAATTTTGAGGTTGAAGTTTGAGCCGAAGTACGCAGACAAAGAGCTAACCGCGTGTGACCTTTCCAAAGTGATTATTTAATGCCTGAAGTCGAACTAGTGCAAGATGAGCATTTGTGGTTAAAAGTATATTAATTTTTATTTATTTATTTTAAAAAATGGCCAATCGTTTCTCTAGATAAGACCCTTATTCCTCAGCTGTATTGTGTAGAGCCCTATAAACCTGCAATTTGGACATTCAACCTGCTGATCCCCATAGAAGTCCACTATATGGAGAAAGATCCTAGAATGTTTTCCTCAAAAACCTTAGTTTCTTTTCGACTGAAGAAAAAAAGACATGAACATCTTGGATGACATGGGGGGTGAGTAAATTACCAGGAATTTTTTACTCTGAATGTGAACTAATCTTTTAACCACAAGTGATTAATGCAAACATATGCGTTCAACAAAACATAAGACAATCAATTAGCAACCTCGATACTCAAAACGGGCCTGTTTCCCTATGGAGAAAATGAATGGAGTTTAAATTGTAGAACACAACTGTTGCGCTCTATACAGCTGTGTGGAGTGCTGGGAGTTTTGGACCAATGAGATTTCACTGTGGCCGGGGCTTTTTGTAGATTGAGGTTTAGATTGGCTATATATTTGATCAGTTCTAGGGTTTTGGACTATACCAGTGGTTCTCAAAGTGTGGTATAAGTGCCACTAGTATGTAAGCAGAGGAGTCACTAAATTAAATATAAATTAATGTTAAAACACATTTAATCTTTATTTGAGTAAATTGTTTTTACAGTACAGTTTTATTTAACTTTTAGGTACCACACATTTTAATTTAACCATTTAAGTTTTTTATTTACCTGTCTGTATTCACTGTGCAGTCTTTACAATGTTAAAGTGGCTGACAACAATAATATTTTTATTTGGAATAAAACTGCCTTTTTTTTTTTAACTATGCAGAGCTGTAGCTGAGTAGTTTGACTATTAGTGAGATGGTACTTGGTATTAGTGTTGAGCGATATGCTCAATTTTTATATCGTCTTATCGTCAACATGTGAGATCGCCGATACACGATATTATCGTGCTAATTTATATGTTTACTTGGTTTCATTGCCGGCAAATAAACCAACACTAGCGTAAAGCTAAAAGCACCCTAATGTTTTCAAAATGACTTAATTTGTGTTTAACATAACAATTAAATAGAAACATTGTAAGTTACTAATGCTTACATTTCCTCAGTTATTCAAAAAGCAGCTACAGGTCGGTGCTGATAGCCTTGTGGTTAGTGCGCCAACATATAGCACAACTGTGCTCGCGGCGACCCGAGTTCGAATCCCACCCCACTCTCTCCACCCAATACTGTCCTGTCTGCTCTCTACTGTCATATCTAATAAAATAAAGCCATAAAAGCCCGAAAAAAAAAAAAGCAGCTACAGAAAATGAGCAAAGAATATTTACGTTATCAAAGAACATAATCACTGACTAAAGTAAAAGTAAAACCGAAAAAACAGCGCGCATAAGAACGCGATTGCACGCTTTCGTGAGCGTCAGCAACTGCACGCAAATAAATTGCATGCTCCCCACCCGAAACCCCCCCCCATTCACCGTGATTTGTGCCTTTGTGTTTATACCATGTTTCTGAAACGCTCTACTATCGTCTATCGGCACAACCCTACTTGGTATAAAAAGTTTGAGAACCACTGGACTATACAGTTAGATTATACACACACTGGCATAATTTTGTTACAGGTGAATTGTCTCAGCGTACATATACATACAGACCCTCCTGTCCGTCTCTCATTGTGTGCCACATTAGAAACGGCATGCCGAACATCAACGAGCGCCGCTCTCATATTTTACCGCTTTTCATTCCCAGAGTGTCTCGGCATCATCTTTCATAGATGCTGAGCTTGGCAAGCGCAGCACCAAACATATCAAACGCGCTGGGGTGGAAAAATATTAGTTTACACAAAGGCAGGCTGAGAAATTAAGGATGATTTTATTTCCTTATCTTTCCCCCCAATTCATTACTTTGCAGTGTGTGGCAGGTTGCGGGCTTGTCAGAAGAGACTAATGGCCTGTCGGGGCCGTGGAGGAAACGCCGCGGCCTCGTCGACATTAATACTCTCTCGTCCCCCGTAGAGAAATCTGCTTGATCTGAAATTGAAAACAAATAGTAATTTCCCACACTCACTTTTTTGGAATTTACCTTCCGCGAGAGCTTTCGCGGCTTGTATTCCCGCGCCGAGGACGTGTCTTCGGCAGGTGCTTTCAAGCTAAAAACACGTCAAAGGAACGACAGACACACTGTAAGGAAATGCTTAACCTTCCGCGTAGATTTAGATTTATAATTCACAAACAAAAGCGGCGAAACCAAAGTGACGGCAGACAGCTGAAGAGCGGCTGGCGTCGAGCGTTTCGCCCGTGACGGGTTGTTTACGTGAATGTGAAGTCGCACGCCAGCGGAGGGCGAAAAGAACAATTGTCCTTGAAAAGGGAAAAGCGAGCGGAGTCCCACTCCGGCATCACTGCCGCGCTCTTTAAAGGGCCCCTGATTAAATGACAGTCGCTTTGTTGTTTACACATGGAGGCCCCATCCAGCATCCAGCGACTTTCTGTTCTCCCACGCATACGGCAAAGATTAGAGCCGGAGAGAGCGAAGGAAGAACTTCGGCAACCTCCAAAAAAACTGGGACAGAGTGAAGAGTGAGCGGTTTTGGACGTGGGTGGAGGAGAGCTTTCTCTCTCTCTTTTTTTTCCTTGGTAGTATTTTTCAGAACAAATAAAATTCGCTTTTAAAAGCCTCTCTTTTGTTACGGCGTCGTTTTGAAGCGCCTGGAATGAGAGAGACCGAGGGAGCGGGAAAGTTAGCGGTTTAGTGTTCTTGGCAAGGTCATCTTTAACAGCTGAATGTATGGATCCTTTGGGACGCAGGCAGAGGCAGACACAGCCAGACTAATAACGTGTGTGAGAGAGAGAAGGGGAAATCTGGAGACTGGATTTACCTTGCGATGAAATTAATTGCCTACCACTCACTCCCTATAACACACCGCACGCGTGCACGGCGAAAGATGAAGGACGCTTCTGCCATGCCGTGTGTTGTGAAGTGATAGCTCTTCTCTGCTTCTGTGTACCCTTTTTAATATCTTTCCATTAGATTTATTATAATGCACTGTACGTCTTTGATTCTCTCATCTTCACCAAAAAATCATACACTTACAAACTTGTTTTCTTAAGAAATGCGCTCTTGTAAGTGACGCAACAAGTGAAAAGTAGTTTGTTTGCACAGAAAGTGAAAATGCTGATCAGTGTGACACAGTTACAGCCAATCAGAACATATTTGATGTTTGCACTACAGCTGTGTGAAGTTCTGGACCAATGAGATTTTACTGTGGGTGGGCTTTTCGTAGAGTTTTAGATCGATGTTTATCTAAACAGACTTAAATTGCATTAAAGCTACTGTATGTTTTATCAGTTTTAGGGTTTGCATTATATCATTTGAATAAAATGTTAAGCTTTAAGTGCACAAATGCAAGTGCTTTTAGCTAAGCAAGCTTAATTTCACATTCATTTTATTGTGAATTATGGTGAACATAAAGGAACACTGTTTTTTTGTTTATGTAGTTTTCTTTTTCAGGTCTGCTGCTGTCATGGTGAATTAATGGTTTGAAGATAGTTATGCTGTACAATTTAGTTAAACGGACAATATGTTTATAGAAATATTAACTGCGCCAAAAATAGCATAGCGCACAGTGATATGATTAGGAAAATCTCACAAAAATTTTTTTTTTTTCAAATAAAAAAGTATAACTAATATTTATTCGAAATAGAAAAAAATATAATTCTGTTTTTGTAACAGATTAATTATCCTTATATATATTACTATTTTTGCATAACGTTTTCTTGTTTTGCTTTTGCGGAAATATTAACTGTGCCAAGAATTGTATAATGCACAGTGACATCATTAGGTAAATCTCACAAAAAATTCTTAAAACAATTTTTTTTTCAAAAAAAAAAAGTATAAATATTATTTATTTAAAAAAAAAAAAAATATATATATATATATATATATATATATAATTCTGTTTTTTATAACTGAACAATTATCCTTATATTATAACACTATTAAGATTTTTGCATTGGGTTTTTGCAGTTTTTTTAAATTTTATTTATTTTGCAGAAATATTAACTGTGCTAAAAATAGCATAATGCACAGTGACTTTATTAGGTAAGTCTCACAAAAATTTCTTAACTATTTTAAGCATAAAATATTATTTATTTGAAAAATAAGTAATATAATTTTTTTTTTAATAATGGAATAATGATCAATATATTTAGCACTATTAAGATTTTTGCATTGGGGTTTTGGAATATTTTTGTTTTTGCAGAAATATTAACTGTGCCAAAAATAGCATGATGCACAGAAGAAAAAAAAAATCAAATAAAAAGTATAAAATATTATTTATTTGAAAAAGACAAAAATATCATTATTTAGCGCTATTATGATTTTTGCATTGGATGCATTTTTGCGTTTGCAGTTTTTATTTTATTTTGCAAATATAACTGTTCCTAGTTAAAAAATAGCATAATGCACAATGTAATGACTGTACAGGTCCGACAACATGTTTACCAAAAAAAAAAAAAACAATCTGTTGCCTCCTCCTGTACTGAGTTTTTGTTCTGTATATTTGGATCTATTAAGATTTTTTTCTTTTATTTTGCAGAAATATTAACTGTGCTAAAAATAGCATAAACACAGTGACATTTTTAGGCTAATCTCACAATAATTTCTTAAAACATTTTTTTTTTTTTAAATAAAACGTATAAAATATTATTTATTTGAAAAATAAAAAATATAATTATATTTTTATAATGGAATAATTATCCTTAAATTTAGCACTATTAAGATTTTTTGCATTGTTTTTTTGGCATTTTTTTCTTTTTCTTTTATTTGACAGAAATATCAACTGTTCCAAAAAATAGCATACTGCACATTGACACATTGGTAAATCTATTCTTTTTTTTTTTCAAATAAAAAGTGTAACATTTTTATTTGGAAAACAAAAAGTATTATTTAGCGCTATTATGATTTTTGCATTGGATGCATTTTTGCATTTGCAGTTTTTAATTTTATTTTGCAGATATAACTATTGTAAGCTTAAAAATAGCATAATGCACACTGTAATGACCGTACAGGTCATACTGACCAGCTTTCGACGTGTTTAGACCCGGCCACTGGAATACAGACCGCCGAAGCCGTAATGGCCCTTCCACCCTTTTAGAGTGCTGCCGCGGCCCATATATTTATTACCACTGTTCACTGGCTTGTTAGTTTTTAGTGCGGCATGTTTTTCAATCTCTATGGCCGGTGGAGAATGGCTCAAAAACGGCTTTTTAAAGAGCAGCATTATTATGAATGCTCTCACCATTTGAGAGATACATTTCTGTTATTTATGCCCCGGCTCTCGCATTTGTGTAAACATAAAATCGCATGCTTTATTACATCCCTCCTGCACCCGGCGCCTTGACCCCCGTCCTCGTAAATTGAGAAATAGTGGGGAACTAATGGAGACAGATGGGACTATGGCATGCCATTTACTCAAATTGGTGAAGTAATTAACCTCGAGGTGCTGGGGTTTGAGAGAGAGATTGTGGGAATATCTCGAGTAGTCAGATAAACAGACTCCGGGCCTAACCGCCTCTGACAACTGTATCATAAACTAGACTCATTCTGTTCAATTGACCTGTCAACATCTCACGACCAAATAAAGATTTGTATTACTGTGTAGTTTGGAGGGGCTGCTGGCGTCTGCCGCCGGGGCGAGCGTCTCTCTCACTCTCTCTTTCTCCTGCTCTCTCTCTCTCTGTCTGTGTCGTCCTGACTCATTTCAGCTTCTCGCAAATCTGTCTGCATGCCCCGTCTGACAGTTGGGTGACAGGCAGAAGCGTCTGATTGGCCGTGGAGTGAGGTTTTATGTTAGGAGGTGAGCTTAGAAACATGAGTCTCTGGCACTGACATGTACTGCAACCAATTCAAGCGCAAACTTGTCGCAATCGTGCAATTCTGATCTGACCTCACTAGACGAGCCGCTGATGCTGCACACTTAGTAGTACTTTCCCATGATGCATTTGGACTTCATTGACCTTCGCTAATAAAGAAGCAAAAGCCTTAAAAATAATTTCTTAGCATTTTGGACGTATATAACGTTCACTCTTATAGGAAGTACTGTTGGTAAAGCGAAGGTTTCAGATGGTGGTGATTCTGTGATATTTACCATGGTACTGAATTTATGTACCATGTTAATACCATATTATTTCATGGTAGACTACTGTTCAAAAGTTTGGGGTCGGTAGGTTTTTTAAAAATGTTTTTGAAGTATTTTATGCTCACCATAGGTGCAATTATTTGATAAAAAAAAACACAGTAATATTGTGAAATATTATTATAATCTACAAGAACTACTTTCTATTTCAATATGTTTTAAAATGTAATTTGTACCTGTGATGCAAAGATGAACTTTTAGCATCATTACTCCAGTCTTCAGTGTCACATGATCCATCAGAAATCATTCTAATATGTTGATTTGCTGCTTAAGAAGCATTTCTTATTATTATCAATGTTAAGAAACAGTTTTAACATTTTGGAAACCATGAGGCTTTTTTCAGGAATCCTCGATGAATAGAAACTTGAAAAGAATAGCATTTAATATAATGCTGTAATATAATAATAGCTTTTAATTTAATACATCCTTGCTGAATAAAAATATTAATTTCTTTAAAAAAAAACATACTGAACTGAAATTTTGAATTTTGATATTATGCAAATCTCTCAAAAAATGCTTAAAATTATTTATTTGAAAAATGAGGCAGGGGGAGATATCATTATAATTACAAAGGGAAAAAATCATCCTTATATTAGACATTATTAAGATTTTTTTGCTTTGGGTCTTTATCTTTATGACAGTTAAGCACATTTTCCCCCAATTCTCATTTCTGTATGCAAATTTGTAGACGATTTGTAGGCAAATGTATTTTACAGGGTATTTTTCATATTACAATAATGAGAATTATATTTTTTAGTGTTATGGGGGTTTAAATGTGCTTAATTCTCATGAAAGTAAAGTGTCCTTTGACTTTGGTGTAGGGCTGCAAAACGATTAATCGCAAATAATGGCATTCAAAATAAAAGTTTATGTTTACATACTATATGTGAGTGTACTGTGTATATTTATTATTTATAAATATGTTTCATTTATATATAAAATATTTAAATGTATATATAAATTATATGCAAGTATTTTAAAAATAATTTATAATTATTTATACATATAAATATTTTTTAATATTTTTTTTTACAATTTAATTTATATTTACATAAAAATATACACAGTACACACACATAAACTTTTGTTTTGAATGCGATTAATCACAAATAATTGTTTGCAGCCCTACTTTGCTGTCAAATATGACAGTTATTGTCAGTTTCACCTCCTTTTTTGTAATTGCAGGAGGGTTTGTGCAAGAGTGAGTGTGTGTGTGTGTGTGTGTTTTGATCTTTCAAGTCTGTTCAGTAATCAAGCAGTGAGGCAGCTGTTCATCCACAGCAGTCACACATTATGGCTGATTTTCATGCTTTTCTCCACCCGAGAGACACAAATCTATCCCTCCTTCTACTACTGTACACATCCGTCTAATAACACCCAGCCCATCCACACCGAAGGCACTGCCGAACACCGACAAATCCGTATTCTGACAAGTACAGTACAAATAAACAGCTTTTATTTCCGAGCTCTTTTTTCATAGCGCATATACAAGCAATCACAGTGTAAAGTGTCAATAAACAGGTGCGCCGTGTGCCCGAGGCTGTTGGAGTCTCTCTCTCTCTCTTTCTCAGGTTCCTGTTAGCTCGACTGCGGCAGCCCTCTGCGTCTGTCGGGGAGATTTACATTTATTGTATTGACAGCAGTTCTGAGAGGTAATAGGGAAGGTGTGTGTATGTGTGTGAGAGACGCGAACGCACCTGACACATTTTCCACCCGTGACATGTGATTTGACAGTGACAGGTGATTTGGGTCTGGCTCTAATAAGTGAATTAATCTGAGGTAAAACATAGTGATATGTCATGTTCCCAACACCTTAACAGCTGGCTGGCTTGTCCTTTGGTGACAAGCTAGTTTGTCCTGTGCAAATCTTCTGTCACCTTCTTCCCAAAAAATGGAGGGAAGGGAATAGCGCGGTCTTGGCGGCGGCGGCGGGTGAGGAATTTCTTGTCAGATTTAGCCAGCTGTGCCGATGATATTATCTTCGCGAGGCTTTTTATCAATCTAGCACCTTCTCAGACGCGGGCCTCCCTCAGGACGCCGTCGGGACCCTCGTAGCGAATGGGAAATGATAAATGAGAGTTTGGGATCATACCTAGAGGTATCGGCCGTCTGCCATTAGGAAGCGCGTCAAATTAAATCAGCCACGTGTAGAATTAAAGGCCTGTTATTGGTCTTACATGCAGTAAATTGAGTTGGCCTGTTGTCCTTGGTGTTAGGCTTGAACGCTCGGCGAGGTTTAACACACTATCAAGGTTTTTTGAGTTTTATTGTGGGCTGTCCGCAACTTTAATACACCCCTTAACTGTGGTTTAACCCTCAAGTTGTTTTCCGGGCATTTTGACCTGGAGAGAATTTTCTTTTTTCTAAAAATGCTAGTGAATGGTATCACCTTGGACTAAAACTTACTGACTTTGCTTACACAGGGTATAACGACTTTTGTGTTTGTGTTTTACACTTGTGGTGTTCCCAGTCAAAAATGACCAGCTTAGACTCTCAGTATGCTATATTATTACCAAATATTGGATTTAGGGCTGCGAAACGATTAATTGTGATTAATTGCGATTAATTGCGATTAATCGATTTAAAATAAAAGTTTGTTTACATACTATATGTGTGTGTGTGTGTGTGTGTGTGTAAACTTTGTATATTTATTATGTATATATAAAATAAATACACACACATACATGTATATATTAAGGGAAAAAAATGTTACAGTTGTATGTAAAATATTTATATTTTTATATAATGTAAATTATATACAAGTATTTACATACAAATACATACAAATATTTTTTTAAAATATATACATATGTGTATTTATTTATACATAATAAATATACAGTACACACGCATATGGTATGTAAACATAAACTTTTATTTTGAATCGATTAATCGCGATTAATCGTTTTGCAGCTCTAATTGGATTTTTTTTTTTTTTAATTTTCTTTCAATTAGCACAGGTTTTGCATTACTTTTTGGAGCTGGTTTGGACTGGTTGTAGGCCTCATTGGTCTGAGCTCATGCACTTCAGTTTTTGAGTGAACATTGGCAAAATTATCCACAAATAATGCTTTTTTCACTTAAAACTGAGATGCATAGCTCAGATCAGTGAAGCCTATGACTAGTCAGTTCCAAAAAGCAATGAAAAACAAGCTGACAAAAAGATTAAATCCAAGATTTGGTGATAATATAGCATAATTAGTGATTTACAAGCAATTTTGACCATGAACACCAATTTAGGTAATGGATTTTCAGCACTGCACAAGGGTTAACTGGTAGTGGTAAATTTCCGTCGGAAAAGTTAACTCCGTACAAGCCCGTAGAAAGACACTTGTCAAAGGCCCCACTCCTCCCCAATGAAGGCTGGATTAGACGCTGTGCTGGGAAAGTTTAGCTTTCCTTTGAGGGTAATATCATGGTATTAGACATGAAAGACCGTTGGGCTTCTGAAACACATTCAGGCTTCTGGGGAAGCACAGGCCCAGAGGCAAACGCGTCACTTTTTGGAATGTAAAATACTCGGAACACTTCTGGCACACTGCACCCGTGGGGCTGACACCTTTCCTGGAGTTTTCAGGGACGCAAAAACAACTACAGTGGTTTAGTATGTGAGTAGAAACATTGCATATATAGAAGTTTTGTGTGTTAATCTGTATGTAGAAAAGTCAAAAGTTTACATACACCTTGCAGAATCTGCAAAATGTTAATTATTTTACCAAAATAAGAGGAATCATACAAAATGCATGCTATTTTTTATTTAGTACTGACCTGGATAAAACATTTCACATAAAAGATGTTTACATAGTCCACCAGAGAAAATAATGGTTAAATGTATAAAAATTACCCTGTTCAAAAGTTTACATTCGCTTGATTCTTAATACTTTGTTTTTTTTGTTTAGTGATAGCTGTTTACGAGTCCCTTGTTTGTCCTGAACAGTTAAACTGTCTGCTGTTCTTCAGGTCCCATAAATTCTTTGTTTTTTCAGCATTTTTGTGTATTTGAGCCCTTTCCAACAATGACTGTATAATTTTGAGATCCATCTTTTCACACTGAGGACAACTGAGGGACTCTTATGCAACTATTACAGAAGGTTCAAATGCTCACTGATGCTCCAGAAGGAAACACAATGCATTAAGAGCCGTGAGGTGAAAACTAAATTTTAAGATCAGGGTAAATTTAACTTATTTTATCTTCTGGGGAACATGTACATATCTTCTGTAGCTTCTGAAGGGCAGTACTAAATGGAAAAAATGTGATATTTAGGTGAAATAAAATTTTTTTTACACATTTTCATTCTGTTCAAAAGTTTTCACCCCCTTTAATGCATCGTTTTTTCCTTCTGGAACATCAGTGAGCGTTTGAACCTTCTCTCATAGCTGCATATGATTCCCTCCGTTGTCCTCATTGTGAAAAGATGGATCTCAAAACCATACAGTCCGTGTTGGAAAGTACAAGTTTTAGTGTTTAGTTCTAAAAACATAGATTTTATACATTCCAAAGCTAGAAATCTGTACTTACAAAGTTTTGTATAAAACATTCTATACCATACTTAGAAATTCTGTTTGGTGAAACATTCTATGCATCAAAGTTCTACTCAGAAACATTTCATAGATAAGAGATTCTATGTGCAGAAGCATGAGTAAGTAGAGTAAATACTACATCTGCTTATAATGTCCAATAGAATAGAGAGCAGTCAGAGATGTAATCAGGTTTCATTCAGCCATGTGTCAGTCCAGAAGCTCAGGGTTCATATTCCTTCAGTAAGTCTGTCAGTTCTACATTCAACCATCGGTTTTTGCCGATGTGAGGTTTTCAAACTTTAATGTTAAATTTCATAAAAGTAATAAAGTGTAACATTGACAGCTGACAGTATCCTGGCATTGAACGCATATTGTAGTTAGATCAGTAGTTCTACATTTTCTTCAACATTTTCTTCTGTTTTCAACATATCCTTCTACAGTTTCTCTCTAGACATTAAAAATGAAGCAGTCTGACACAAGGTGCAAAGTCTTGGCCTGAGCTTTGCTCCAAGGTTGGGCCGGGTCTTTGCAGGGCTGCGGGTCTTACATGCTTTGAGCCCCTCAGTGTCTGGCCCATAAGCCCTGTTTGCAGGAGAGCTGTAAATTGTGCTTACAGAACAGGAATGAAATGTCAGCCGAACCTCAGTCTGACAAACTCGTCCACTGACCAACAGTGTGTGTGTGTGCGTGTGTGTTTGTAGAACACCTCTCTCAGCTCCATTCTTATAAGATTTATGCCGTTTGAGTTGCTTGAAAAGAGGCATATCATGGAAAACAGGATTTTCACTGCTCTTTTAAAATAAGAGTTTGAATTACTACAGTATGTGATAAGTTCCTCCACAGACTGTTTATTGATCCAAATGCATGACCATGAATTCTGCTTTTATACTGTGCAGGTTAATACTTAGTACCTTACATTTTTGACACATATTTTCAGTTACTTTATCTGTTTTTGCTCTGATTAAGTTGGTTGAGTGAATAATTCAGTGTATTTGAATGAATCAGTTGTGAATGATTCAGTGATTCATTCACAGAGACAGTCTACTGTTTTGTTTGTGAATTAAACCATTTTTAAAATAAATCTGCTTTTGCGCTGTTTGGTTGAGTGAATAATTCATTCTCTTTAAATGAATCACTTGTGAATGAGTCAGTGACTCGCTCATAACAAGTCAGTTGTTCCATTTCTGAATGAAGCCATGTTTTGAATGAATTGGTTAAGTGAATGTTTAGGTTATTTGAACAAATCACTTGTGAATGATTCAAGGACTCACTCATAAGCATATTCACTTAACGCCACCTACTGGTGCAACACTGTAACCTGCAGAAAAAGTCACTTAACATAAAAAAGGACTAGTATGGTGAACCTTTGTACGGTGTAAAGGTGAATATTTTATTTTATTATACATTTGAACTATTCCTTAAAAGTTACAGTAGTGAAAACAGCCTGTTTAATTATAAGGATTATTTGAATTAATCAGTTGCGAATGATTCAGTGATTCATTCACAAAACAGTCAGATGTTTTGTTCCTGATTAAATGTTTTTAAACAAATTTGTTGAGTGAATGATTCATTCTGTTTAAATGAATCAGGTGTGAATGATTTAGTGCCTCAGTGAGTCATTTGTTGCGTTTCTAAGTAAACCGTGTTTTGAATAAATTGTTTGAGTAAATGTTTAGGTGTAATCGAAAAAAATCACATGTGAATGATTCAATGACTCACTCATTAAAAAAAACACCTACTTTAAAGTTATAGTAGTAAAACAGCCTGTTTAATTATGATTATTTGAATCAGTTGTGAATGATTCAATGATTAAAAAAAAAAGTTGAGTGAATGATTCATTCTGTTTGAATGAATCAGGTATGAATGATTCAATGAATCACTCATGAAGAGTCATTTATTTATTCAATTTGTTGAGTCAATGATTCATTCACAAAGACAGTCAACTGTTTTGTGTCTGAATGAAACCATGTTTTAAACAAATCTGTTGAGTGATTGATTCATTCATTCTATTTGAATGAATCAGTTGTGAATGATTTAATGATTCATTCACAAAGACAGTCAGCTGTTTTGTTTCTGAATGAAACCATGTTTTTAAATAAAACTGTTGAGTGAATGATTCATTCTGTTTGAATGAATTGGGTGTGAATAATTCAATGATTCACTCATGAAGAGTCATTTGTTTAATTTCTGAAGGTGAATTTTCATTTGTTTTAGTTATTCTTTTAAAGTTAAAGTAGTAAAAACAGCCTGTTTAATTATAAGGATTATTCGAATGAATCAGTTGTGAATGATTCAATTATTCATTCACAAAAACAATCAAATGTTTTGTTTCTAAATTAAACCATGTTTTAAACAAATCTGTTGATTGATTCATTCATTCATTCTGTTTGAATTAATTAGTTGTAAATGATTCAGTAATTCATTCACAAAGACAGTTAACTGTTTTGTTTCTGAATGAAACCATGTTAAACAAATAAGTTGGATGACTTATTCTGTTTGAATGAATAAGATGTGAATGATCCAATGATTCATTCACAAAGACAGTCAACTGTTTTGTTTCTAAATGAAACCATGTTTTTAAACAAACCTGTTGAGTGAATAATTAATTCTGTTTTAATGCATCAGGTGTGAATGATTCAATGATTCACTCATGAAGAGTCATTTGTTTAATTTCTGAAGGTGAATTTTCATTTTTGTTTTAGCTATTCCTTTAACGTTAAAGTAGTAAAGACAGCCTGTTTAATTATGATTATTCGAATGAAAAAGTTGTGAAGGATTGAATGATTCATTCACAAAGACAGTCATTTGTTTTGTGTCTGAATGAAACCATGTTTTGAACAAATCTGTTGAGTGATTGATTCATTCATTGTATTTGAATGAATTAGTTGTGAATGATTCAATGATTTATTCACAAAGACAGTCAACTGTTTTGTTTCTGAATGAAACAATGTTTTTAAACAAATCTGTCGAGTGATTGATTCATTCAATATATTTGAATGAATTAGATGTGAATGATTCAATGATTCATTCACAAAGACTGTCAGCTGTTTTGTTTCTGAATGAAACCATGTTTTTAAACCAGTGAATGATTCATTCTGTTTGAATAAGTCAGGTATGAATGATTCTTACTCTAATGAGTCATTTGTTTAACTTCTGAAGGTTAATTTTCATTTTTGTTTGAACTATTCCTTTAAAGTTACAGAAGTAAAAACAGCCTGTTTAACTAAATGATAAAACGTCCCATTTTAAATAGGTTGTGGATTGTTTAGAATCGTCTGATTATTAGTGTGTACGTGTATGTGTGGAAGTGCTAACTGGTATCTGATGATAGGTGCTTACCACTCACCGGTGTTCATTTCCTGTTCAAAGAGGAAGCAGGGACCATGAGCCAAAGCGTTTTTAGAGGAAGTCTATATCTCAGAGAGACACTTCTGTAATAAATTTGGGGAGCGTGTTGCCTTTGTATCTGATCTACCTCTTCTATTCATTACATTTGCAGATTCTATCGTTGTAATCTGATACGTTTGGCATGTAATTTTATTGAACGGCTGTTCCAGGAAGATACCGTCTAAACATTCTCGTCTTAAAAAAGAAAAACTGGAGGTACTACAGTTTATTTTTGAAGCGTTTGTACATTTCGACAAGCCAAGCGAGATACGCAGCCTCTCCCCTAAGTAAAGCTGTGGAAAGAGGGTTACTTTGGTCTTACTTTGACTTTCTTCCTTCCTAAAGCACCAAAGCCAAACACTGTAACCCGGAGTCATCCGAAGAATACCAATTGGACATCTGGTGCGGGGGATTTTGCCGCTGGTGAATTTTAACCAATGGACATCTAGAAACTTTGGCTTTTTCCCCTCCAACCGGACATTGATCCAGGTGTACGTCTCATCCATTTCTGGCGTGCGGTAAAGCTGTCTGCACGGAGCTTATCGCTCGCCGCTACACTTGTTTTCCGGCCTGATTTATGATGGCTTCAGAAAGGTCTGCCGATCCCATAGGCTCCCGTTAATACACAGGAATCCGCTGGCGTAGATGCCGCGGAAATCGCGCTCTCCCAGACAGCTTTCCGTGGTGTCCCGTATGATGAATAAGTGCTTTCTATTAATTGATCAGAGGAAAGGCGGCTGTCGGGATCCGTCACGGGCGGCGAGGAAGAGCTCAACCTCTTCTTCCTCGACCTCTGTAGTGTCTTAATGAGTTGTTGGGCATCAGCCAGGTCTCCGGCCACTCTAACGGATGTCCTAACGAGCAGGCTAGCTAACTGAAGCGGCCTACACCAGGCCTGTCAAAACGCCGTCTGTTGGAGCTGATTTATGCCAAGTGTCTATTACAAAACGTATCTATTAGCCGTCTCAATCGCCCTTCCGCAGTCTCTCTCGCTCTCTCTCCCGCAGTGATTACGCCCTTTATTTTGATGCTGCGACTCAGTAAATCAGACGCTACTTTGGAGCGCAGTCGAGTCGAGACGTGCTAGCATAAATCCCAGATTTACAAGAGAGCGCGCGCTCATAATGGATTGATTGTGCTTTTCTCAAGTAGAAAAGGAATGATCTCTCTTCCTGACAGAAATCCACTGCTCTCCTTCTCTAGTGCGGCTCGTTTGATTTATCACGTATGCCGTGTGTTCCAGCGCTCAGGCTTACTTATCAAACGCCGCTCTTCAGGAAAAGGTGCCTCAGGATTTTGTCAATTATTATCAGAGCCGAGTTGCTGTACATTTTTGATGATCCTGCAGTGCACAAAAAGAAGTCAAATTATATGGCAAGGAACAGAAATATGGTCATGATCTTCTTAAAGTTGTATTGTGGACATGCACTATTTATTGTGAAATATTTTAGACATACATATATAGATAATTTATTGATTAAATGTTAATAATATATTAAACTATTTTAATAATAATAAAATGAATAATAAATTGTAATAATTATAATGTTATAAATAAATAACAAATTATTTTAAAGTTAATTTTTAATTTTCTGAATAGCTGCTCACGTTCCTCGTATCATTTTGCACTCATTTTATTCTCACATAATACAATAGCTTAAATTCATATTTTAATTATGTATAGTCACATGCAATGGCAATATTCTTTATTTTTTGCAATAATAACCTTCTGGCTGTTTATTATGCTTTACTTATTAAGCTGATATTTCCTTGAACGCATTTTAACTGGCTGATTTAAATGCAATATTTAAATGGCTAATATATAAATGTTGCATTAATATTACATTAATTATAACAATTTGCTTGATTAATATCGGCAGTCATACTGATCATTATGAAGTCGTACCGTTTATAGTCAGCATTTATGTCTCCAGCTCGGCTAATTAACTATATTACCTGACAGGAGAATTATTGACATCATTATTATTAAAAAGCGTAATTATTTCTTGAACATTGGCGTCTTTTATCATATTGCTGTAATTGCTGTTTTATTTTGCATCTCATGGCATATTGCTTTAATGCACAGTTTTGTACGGCAGTGTCA
This sequence comes from Labeo calbasu, assembly GCA_019740295.1. NCBI lineage: Eukaryota > Metazoa > Chordata > Actinopteri > Cypriniformes > Cyprinidae > Labeo > Labeo calbasu. The sequence goes on along the minus strand of JAHKKF010495379.1, from coordinate 2,191 downwards.
GTTGTCAAGGTCGTTGTCCAAAATGGTCTCAGAATGACTTGCAGATATGTTGTGTGTGGTTTGTCCTCATCTGAAGGAACCGCCAGTGATCATTTCTTTGAAACAAAGCCGTTCACAGAGTGTATTGTGTGTGACCGTTTTCCCCTTCAGAAATTTCAAACTGAGACAAAGAGACAGAACAAAGATAAAGCATTAGAATACAGCGCGGTGAAGCGGCGTCCAGGGGCCCGGCTCAATTCAACACCCAGAGGCCCTTATCAACCGTTCAGGAATAGTGTTCAGCCTTGTTTAAACCTGGTCTAGCGTCCTGGACCTGTAGACACACACACACACACACACTAGGGCTGGTTAGTATAGATAAAGCAATTATATCTTTTTTATAATATATGTCGACATATACATGTATTTGTTTTTCATGTGATTATATATGTATTCGTTTTTTTTTTTTTATTCATATTTATTTTTTTATTTAAATGCAACTTTGTAAGGCAAAAATGTTGCTGCAAGCGTTTTAAGACCTTTTATACACATTATACACATTTTAAGAGGATTTTACCCAAAAAGACTGAAATAAATGAATAAATAAAATCACTACAAATTAGGCCCGATTAATCGCATACAAAATAAAAGTTTGAGTTTGCCTAATATATACGTGTACTGTGTGTAATTATTATGCGTATGTAAATACACACAAATGAATGTATATATTTAAGAGAAATGTTATGTACAAAATATTTTTATTTATATATAATATAAATTATAAAAAAATATAATAAATACATACACTTGTAAATATTTCTTAAATATAAACATAAATGTGTTTTTATATATACTTAATAATTACACACAGCACACACACATATAATAGGCAAACTCAAACTTGTATCTTGTATGCGATTAATCGTTTGACAGCCCTACTACAAACACTATTTAATTATTTATTACTTTTGACCAATAGGTGGCACTGCGCCCAAATTGGCACTGTGCTGAAACTGCGCAGGTAACCTCAGGACACGTTTGTCGTAACAAACTCCAAGTTTGCTGTAAACACAAGAAAGCGTTGAGGAGATGTAGACTCACGTCCACTTTGGTGGCCTCTTTGTCAAATTCGTTTGTGCGTTATTCAAGAACGTTTGGGTCTGTCATAAAGCTTTATCATAAAACTTTTTGTTAGGACCATCTCTGTTAGTTTCGGTAAAAATCGTTTGAATTGTTTAGGACGAGGTTAGAAAAAGTTGATTTTTTACATAATGTCAAATATTTCACAGGTGGTTTGATTGACAGCAGTGGTTCTAGAGGCAAAATGATTCAGAATAAGGACATCTAGCATATGATATGAATATTGTGTGTATGTGTGAAACATTGTGTGATATAAGAGGCATAAAACACGATAACGCCACCTAGTTGCTGTTTTCATCCAGATTTCTCACAGACCTCTCGGGCTATGAGTCAAACAGGCCCATCAAGTTTTGTTCTGCTCAGCCTCCGTCGACCTTGAGTAATAGGTTCTTAAATTTGATTGGCTGATGGCGGCCATGTTTTCCAAGATACACCAATGCTCTCAGGAGTTTTGGTGGTACGTTGGACAAAGACGCTGCATGCCAAATTTCAAGTCAATAAGACTAATGGGTGCGTAGTTACAGACATTTTCATGCTTTTTCCTGTTATTTCTTCACAAGTGGTCAAACTCCCGAAGATTGAGCTCATTCATGTATGTTCTGAGTTTGATGAAAAATCTCATTCCATTTAAGAGTTATAAACATTTTAGTACAAGCGGCCCCACTCACTTTGAACACTTTTGCATCCTGTGACAACCAACAATGGAACTTCAACTTGACTTTGACAAATTTGCTAATTAGACTTTGCTAATCAGAGACCTTTTTGCACTGGTTTGGTTTCGATTGGATGAACAACCTAGGACTAGTTTGCAAAAATACGTTTTGGGAAATAATCAAAATGGCACATGACTTCTAGGTCATAGGAGTTACAAACGATTTTGTATTTTCAGTCGCTGTAGCACCCCCTATTGGCCAATTGGGGTGAGTCCTTGCCAGTGTCTCTCCAAATTGAGACCTATCATCTGGAAAAGTTTCAAGTCTCTAGGACTTACAGTTTGGTCCAGACGATCAGTTTTACAGCATAATAATAATAAAAATCCTTACAATTACAATAGGCTTAGGGAATACATATA
>JAHKKF010495365.1:0-12934 GCA_019740295.1 Labeo calbasu | reverse complement strand
TCAAACCACACGTATAAAACAGAAACTTATTCATCAAATCTGATAAATGTGTTAACCACATGAAACTTCGCAGTCCCACAAACAGGGTTCACACAGATACTGTAAAATGAAAAGCCAGGACTTTACAAACACTACTTTTTTGATTTTCAAAGACTCCAGAGATCTCACTTATATCTCCGATTTCAAATTATAAAAAAAGAGAAATAGATAAATAAAAATATACTAATAAAAAAAAAAAAAAAAATGGTAAAAATAAAGCTCTGAAGTTCCGATGTAAATCAAATGATTTAGGTAATTAATATAATTACATTTTTTATCATTTTGGCTTCGGTACGATAGCAAAATGTGATAACTCTGTATCGATACTAAATCGATACCATAGGTGACAAATAACCAGCCTTAAAAGATAAGTGAATTGAAAATTTTTTTTTAGTAATTGCTGTAATACTGTTAGGTCATCTTACATAATGTATTTTAACAAAGGCTGCTTTACTGTAAAGTGTATTTATAACAGTCAAAGTATTCAAAAATCATGTTATTTCTCTCTCTCTGATTGTTTTCAGATTTCAGACTCATATCCAAAGAAAAAGCATTAAATATAAATGTCGCTCTCTCGGCCGCTTCACATCAGCGGTCGGTGGCACGGCAGAAACATTACCTTCATATTATTGATACTTAAATTAATATAGCAAAACTCCTACTTCATTCAAATTCAATTAATATTTGATTGTTTGAAATGCAAGTGCAAATATTATGTGACCAAAGCTAAACTGTTTCTAGCGTGTCACACGCACATTTGAGCTCATGCGTTTACTCTGTATCACATCTTAGGCAAGTTATGTGCATTAATCAATTGTAAATAAAAATTAAACCTGAATTTATGAACGATGAATTCACCTGTTGATCTCTAAATTTGCATTAAAGATCAGGATAAGCAAGTGACGCATATCCCTATTTGCCATCCATGCTCTATCATGAATCATTTGATTTGAATCATTTAATAATAAATAAAATGATTCACAAACCCGTTCCAATCTAAATCAAATGATTCGCAATACGTGCTCTAGCATCAGTGCTACTACTTGCTTAGCTCAACTGTTTTCTGACATTAACTGAAAAGATGATGTTTTTTAAATTGCGTGAAAAGATTTGCCGTGACAAAATTAAACGCTTATTTCATAGATACATTGTCTTTCAATAATCCAAGCACTTTTCCAAGTACCTCTGCAGGAATATTGCTATTTTCAAGGGTTTTCCAGGACTTAAATTTCAAAAAGTCAAATTCAAGTACCTTGTACAAACCCTGATGAAGTTCAAAGGCTTAAATCCATCTCCCAAAATACACCAAAACTTGGTCTCAAGACTCAAGATGACTTGCAAAAGAACCTCACCCCAAAAACAAAGGTCAAACTATTAAAACCAGGGCTAATGTCTACAAAGAAAGGCGTAGGATGAAGATTAGGCCTCGGCAGCTATCGAACCATGTGGCCCGTGCAAGAGCCAACACCAATCCCTGTGGGCAAACAACAGCTTGCCACTTGTGGACGGGGGCCAAAGCTACGACACAGAGGACATTTGTGCAAGTCACGTGAGCCGAATGCATCAGTCTCACTTCCCCTGTCTAAACAGAAAGAGGCCTTTCATTCCACAGACCAGTAGAGTCCGAAGGAAGAATGGAAATACCAAACAGGAATCACATGAAACTGATCATATCTTGATCTTTTGGCATAGTAGTCATAGCTTGAGGGAACTTTGCTGGGAGAAGTACATCATGCAAGTATTATTTTCAGAAAAGGTGCTGAGGGCAACAGTGTGTCATGGGTTTCTCAACATGAATTCACCAAATCAGTGTGAAATTCTGTGGACTGGAACCTGGGGAAACCTTGAACACTTGCTTGACCTTTGAGGGCAACGTGTTAAAGAATCAAGAACGTTAAAATTCACAAGGAGTGGTACAGTTTTTCTCACAAGAACCCTACTGACGTTTAAAAATGACTTCAACTCTATCCAAACAACGATAGAGTTTCTTATGTAGGAGCGGCGCTCCAAAGCAGTTGTGCATGACCTCAAGTATAACAGACAGGAACCGGTGAGAACCTTGAACGCTTGTTTGACTTTTGCGGACAACATGTTAATGAAAAATCAAGAGTGTTGCTGGGAATTGACTTACTAAGCGGAAGAAAGCCTTCAACTTACTAAATCTGGAAGCCTCGTTAAAATTTACAAGGAGTGGTCCAATCTTACTCACGGGAATCCAACTGACCTTTGAAAATGACCTCAGCTTTATCCAAAGAAAGTTTCTTATGTAAAACCGATGTGCCAAAGCTTGTGCAAGCCCTCAAGCATTACCATGTCCTTTACCGGTTATCTATGCGAGCAATAAGCGCTCAACGCCCATAGTTTTCTTTACAAGGTCCGGAGAAGCTTATTCAATTCCATCAGGAAACAAAATTAGCCCAGACGGCTTGTCCACACCTGGCACACCACCTGGAACAAGCGCCTGGGCTAAAAATAAGCCTGAAAGATAACATGACCCACATGTGTTGGAATACCACCACAACTGAGGATCTGAGATCATCTGTTTATCAATCTAAACCACTTACGAGGCATTGTGATGCAAGCTGATGGAAATTTAATTATGACGCATTCCCGCTCCAAATCACATTTAGGACCATTGGGCAATTTGGCCAAGCAAAGAGGTTCATTAGCATTCAAACTGCTTGTGTGAATGGAAAACTCACACCTTGATGACAGTAAAGAATGTGTAGTGTAACGGTGATTGGTTTGGATTGGGTTGGTTTGTTTATGTCAGAATCGCAGGTGACGACAACGCTTTTCATACTACATGGGTGTAAGAATAGCTGGTGTATTAATAGTTATCATTTCCATCAAATGGCTGAATGTAAATGTACGTAAGTCACAAGTAACGCATTCACTGGAAAATGTGAGTCAGGAAAATCAGCTCTAATCTAAAACTAGCCCAGTAATTCCTTTACAATAGCATGAGGGATGCGATCCAGGTACAATACCGGCTTAACGACTCTAATAATAACCTACACAAAGACACAAGTTGACCAAAAGCTGTGAGTATATAATGCCGCAGGGCTGGTTTTTAGGAGCTTGGAGGTATTTAAGATGGCTGATGATCTAAATAAAAAAAAAAACACTGTATTACCAAGTTATACATTACTATTTACACTACGAGTCAAAAATGTTTTCAAGAAGACTCTTCTGCTCACCAAGCCTGGATTTATTCAATCAAAAGTACAGCAAAAACAGTAACCTATTGAAATATTTTTCCTATTTAAAATAACTGTTTTGAAAGCTTTGAATATGTTTTAAAATGTAATTTATTTTTATGATTTCATAGCAGAATTTTAGAATCATTACTCCAGTCACATGATCATCCAGAAAGCATTCTAATATTCCACTCCAGAAATATTTTTATTATTATTATGTTGAAATCAGCTGAGTGGAATTTTTTTTTAGGTTTCTTTGATGAATTGAAAGTTCAAAAGAATAGAATTTATGTGAAATAGAAATCTTTTGTAACATTATAAATACCTTTATCATCATCAGTTTGCTTAATTAAAAGGATTAAGTTCTATCATTTCTTTCCTCAAAAAATGGCTTTTCAATGGTATAGTGTATAATGTTACAAAAGCTTTTTATTTTTAGATAAATACTGATCTTTGGACCTTTCTATTCATCAAAAAAAAAATTATCAAAACAGCAAATCAGCAAATTAGAATGCTGAAAGAATTTCTGAAGGATCATGTGACACTAAAGACACTGAAAATTCAGCTTTGAAATCACAGGAATAAATTACATTTTAAAAAATATTCAAATAGAAAGCAGTTATTTTACAAAGCAAATATATTTCACAATATTACCATATCTTGAATCAAAAAAGCAGGCTTGGTGAGCAGAAGAGACTTTAAAATCTTACCTTTCAAAAACTTTTGACTGGTAGTGCACATATGAAATATGATCTATTATTTTTCACCATTATTCATACTGACATGTCCAAACACATACAGTACTGGTATGATGCATGCCAAAAATTATATTACTATTATCACCGAGGTACATATTAGTATTTTACCATTGTTTTTTTACTCTGAGAGTAACAACACTGTGGTGGTACCATAGTGGTCTTATTAGATAATACACTTATTCAAAAACACAGTGGTGTTAATTCCATGTGTTTTTTCGAAGAAACATCAAAATGTTTACATCTAATGTCCTCACTTTACCATAGTACTACCACAGTAAAGATAAATCAGTTAAAACATTAACGACAGGAATTTTTATAATGTGTAAAACGACATACATTGTTTACTATAAAAACATATAAAGCAATAAATGATCTCCAATCTGTATTTGAACTGGATGAATCAGTTAAAGGGAAGTAATAATGTCATCACAGGCGTGCGCGTGCGCGTGCACGCACAAGCTCACATACAAGGGTGGATTATGACTACAAAACAACATCAATCTGACTCACATCAGCAAAATCAGTGAAAATCACACAACCTTATCATAACAGACACAATAGGAGCTTGTAATTACACTATAAACGCATTAACATTAACATATGTAAATAAGCTGCGCATTATCGGATGTCGACAGCTGATAACGGTTACACTCACCTCTCTTTCATTAAATGCTTGATTCGCGATATGGCGCTTTCGTCGATTTTCCTCAGAAATGTTTTCAGTCTCTCCCTCTTGTTTTCCAGCATTCTTCCTCTACACAACACCGACTAAAAGACGCCGTTTAACAAGGATGCGATGATCCGGTTTCTCTCCAGCGTCCCATGAGCGCGGCCTGATTAACAAAATGAGACAAAATCGGACCAAGCGCTGTTGGCCAATCAGCGCGCATCTGATCAGCCGCGGCGGCCAATCGCGGCGCGACAGTGGCTTTAGGACTCCGCCCATGCCCTTTTATGGACAGGACGCGTGTTTGCATGCAACGTGGTGGTAGGGGGAGGAAGTCAGGGTGGAGGACTAGTGGTGGATGGTTGATTATACACTGGGCGTTTGGATATTTCTTGTGTTTTTAACTCTGTTCTCACATGTTCTAATGCGATCATGAGTTTGAACATGACCTGAGTGTCTAAATGTTCACTTTTGATGGATCTGAGGTCTGTCTATATTGAATCACATATGTGAAACACTCCTCATGCAATGTAATTTCATCATCGAGTCATGCACTGTGGCACAAAAATCACATTTCTCACACAATTCTCCCCAGATCATGCCATTTTTGCACACAAGACCACGTCGCATGACATCTCATGACCCGCATACGCCCTTTTATGCATAAAACATAGCAGGCGCTGTGTGTGTGTAGTCGGTATTTGGAGGAAGGAGTTGACACAGCAGCTCACGTTACACTCACTATCCGAACAGAGGAGGCACTGTACCCACCGCAGGACAAATATCAGACCCACAGCCAGTTCCTGCTTCTATCTGACCTCTGAATGTTCCTCGTGAGCCATTTGAGCTTGCAAATGCACAGTGGGGATGGTCAAATATTGGCTTTGAATGGCATTTAAAATGCAAATATTGACAACCATACAGCAAATGCTATGTTTTTACGCAAATAATGCTATGCAGTACCAACGGATCCTCTGCAGCGAATGGGTGCCGTCAGAATGCGTGTCCAAACAGCTGAAAAAAACATCACAGTAATCCACAAGTAATGCACACCACTCCAGTCCATTACAAAAATGTAATCCAAAGTAATCAGATTCATCTTGTGATGTTTTTAGCTAAAATGCACGTCCGTAACCCATAATAGCGCTTCCTCCAGTGAAAAAATGGCCTGGTATGAATCAGGAGAGAAAATATGTGGTTGGATTTTGATGTGAGAGACAACAGGAGATGGAAGCGTTATTATGGATTATGGAGTTGTTGTTTAGTTAAAAACGTCTTGATGAATTTGTTTCAGCTTTTGGTTTCTCAAGATGTTAACTGGACTGGAGTGGTGTGGATTACTTGTGGATTATTGTGATGTTTTTATCAGCTGTTTGGACTCTCATTCTGACGGCACCCATTCACTGCAGAGGATCCATTGGTTAGACCATGTTGGAATCAATGAATAAATGAAAGAATGGCAGTGGCTAGTAAAATAATTAAATAAAAATAATAACTAAATAAATATTTATATTTTTTTCAATTTTGCAGGCGACTAGCAAATGATAATAAATAAATAAATGCCCTTTATATATGCCAATGGCTAGTACACGAGAAGAATAAATAAATAAATACATAAACAAACATAAATAAATAAATAAATATATGTTCTCCTTGAATATGAGCAAGTGATGGAATAAACAAACAAATAAGTAAAACAAATAAATAAATAAATATTTTTTATATTTGCCAGTGACTAGTAAAAAAATCAGTAAATAAATAAATACATATATATTTTTTTGTATATGCTATGGCTAGTAAATGATAAATACATTAAATTAACTAATTAATTATTAAAAATTATTCATACAGTTTTAAATGTGCCAGTGGCTAGTAAATTTAAACAAACAAACAAACATGAATAAATAAAAAATAAATAAATGTATGAATGTATGTTCTCCCTGAATAAGCAAGTGATGGAATAAATAAATAAATAAATAAATAAATAAATGGCAGTGGCTAGTAAAATAAATAAATAAATAAAACAAATTAATAAATAAACAAATAATTATTTCTCACATTTGCCAGTGACTAGTAAATATAAATAAATATATAAATAAATAAATAAATGTTCTCCCTGCGCTCATTCTGACAGCACCCATTCACTGCAGAGGATCTGATGGTGAGCAAGTGAAGGAATAAATAAATAAATAAATAAATAAATAAGTATCCTTTATATATGCCAATGGCTAGTACCTAGGACAAATAAAACAATAAATAAATAAATTTTAAAACATTTTTAAATGTGCCAGCAGCTAGTACATTTAAACAAACAAACAAAAATAATAAATATACACCAATGGCTAATACATGAAAAAATAAATAAACAAATTTTATATATATAATTATTATTATTATTAACAATTTAAATTATATATATATGCCAGTCGCTGGAAAATGATAAAGACATTAAATTAACAAATTAGTAATAGAAGTTTTTAAATGTTTTAAATGTGCCAGTGGCTAGTAAATAAAAATAAATAAATAAATAAATAAATAAATGTTCTCCTATATCTAGAATAATAATAAAAAAATACATTTTTCTTTAGTAAAATGCCTTGAACCATTTTTTAAAAAAGAAAAAAAAACTTTTATTTTTGTTTTAACATTACACTGGTTAAAACAAATTAATGTAAAATCATTATGATATATATATCATATATATATATATATAATTTTTTTTTTTTCATAAAAATGTCAAAATGTTTTTCTCATATCCCTGAGCCCAGAACTTGCTGAAAAATATAACATTCAACGACGTAAATATTTTAAATTTAATCAATCATTTAAGATGTTTCAGCTTCAAACTTTTGTCTGTGGCCAGAATATGACTCCATATTCCATAATAATGTTTCCTTCAGTGAATAAGTCCTGTTGTCTCTCATTAGTATGTATTTTTAGTGTTATTATGGATTATGGAGTCGTATTTTAGTTAAAAACATCCTAAGGTTGGACTTGTTTTTTTGCAAACACAAAGCTTTTGTCTTCTCAAGACGTTAAGTGATGGACTGGATTGGTGTGAATTGCTATGATGTTTTTATCAGCTGTTTGGACTCTCATTGTGACGGCACCCATTCACATTCATTGGTGAGCAAGTCACATATTATTACATTTCTCCAAATCTGATGAAGAAACAAACTCATCCTAATCTCGGATGGTCTGAGGGCGATTACATTTTCAACAATTGTTGCTTTTTGTCTGAACTGTTCCTTTAGATGAGCTAAATATTTGAGCAAACGTTGCGTCTCCGATGTGAGGACCGTCCCCTCCGCCAGCTCTACGGACAGATGGTCTCCAGCTCCTCACTTCAGGTGTTCGTCCCGCTCTCCAGTGTCACCCACAAGATCTGTAGCTCAGGCGGTTTAGGGTTTCCACTAAGCAGGGCCCGAAATCGCTCACCTGTGCAGCGTTGCCTGGCTACGCTCATCTTTAATTGAACACGGCAGACCCGACGGCAGACGCCGCGCTCTTCTCCACGCAGGAGTCCGACGAGACGACGACGTGCGAGCCAGAGCCCATGCAGAACGGAGAGGCCATGAGTCCGGACGCGCAGGACTCCAGAGGAGCGCCGGGGGACGAGGAGAGCCAGGGAGCCGTCCCGTCGGCGCCGCCGCTGCCCCAGGAGCCTCCGGCGTGTCCCAGACCCAAACTGGTGTTTCACACGCAGCTGGCGCACGGGAGCCCCACGGGACGCATCCACGGCTTCACCAACGTCAGGGAGCTCTACGCCAAGATCGCCGAGGTCTTCAACATCTCCGCTTCCGAGGTACACGAGTCAGCAAAATGTCTTTTTCGGGTCAAACGGCACTGGTCTGAGGAGTGGCGGTGGGTCGTTCTGTGTTTCTAGGAAATATACTGGAGTTTGCTCTAAAGATAGTAAATGTACATTCAGTTGTTGATAGTTGCTAGATAATATATTACCGTTACAGTAGTTATCATGATCGTTACGCCTGTTAAAACTGATAATATTGCATTTTTTGTTTTGGTTACAAAATGATGCAAAAATAATTATCTATACATGCTAGTGGCTAGTAAATAGGTTGAAAATAATGGAAAGGAATATGAATAAATACATATAATAAGTATTTTCATATATGCCAGTGGTTGGTACAATACATAATTAAATGAATAAATATTTTTTGGTCATATTTGCCGGTCACTAGTAAATTAAAAATAAATGAAACGAATAAATAAATAATTGTTAGACGTTTTCATATATGCCAATTGCTAGTAAATGGGGGAAAAACAATGGGGAAAAAAACCCAAATGAATAAAAACAAGAATTTTAAATATATGCCAGTGGCAAATAAATAAATAAATAAATGTAATTGTTTATGCCCATGGCTAGTAAAATAAAAAAAAATAAAAAAATAACCCCCCACAGCTGTCGGGCACTGCTAAACAAAAATAAATAAATAAATAAATAATGTTAAACATCTTTATATATGCCAATGGATAATACATTTATTTTACTTTAAAATAAAATAAAATAAATATTTTTTTATTTATCCCAGTGGCAGGCAAACAAACAAACAAACAACCAAACAAATAATTAAATAAATTTATTTATGCCTGTGGCTAATAAAATAAAATAAAATAACATAAAACTGATAAATATTTTCATATACGCCAGTGGCAAACAAACAAAAAAACATTTTTTTATATTAATTACTGCAATAGACAATATGACACAGAGTTAGGAAACTGTTGGATAGATATGGGTGAATGGATAAAAAAAAAAATAATAATAATAATAATAAAATAAAATAAAATAAAATAAAATAAAATAAAAACTTTCCCCCACATTTGTCCGCCACTAGTAAACATTAAATAAATTGAACAAAGAAATAAATGAATGTTAAATGTCTTCATATATGCCAATGGCTAGTAAATTTATTTTATTTTAAAATTATTATTTTTTTTTTTCATATATGCCCATGGCTAATACAATAAAATAAAATAAAATAAAACGAATAAATAAAAATGCTAAATATTTTCATATATACGCCAGTGGCAAACAAACAAATAAAGAAATTAATTATTAACTTATGCCATGGCTAATAAAATAAAATAAAATAAATAAAAAAATATATATATTATATATATAATATATATTTTTTATATATACCAGTGGCAAAGAAAGAAAGAAAGAAGATGATTTATGCCAGTGACTAATAAAATAAAATAAAAATAAAATAATATAAAATAAATATTTAAAAAAGGTTAAACATCTTATATGCTAGTGGTTTGTAAATAGGGGGTAAATAATTAAATGTTCTTTGTTTATGCCAGTGGCTAGTAAACGGTAAATACATGAAATTAACTAATTAATGATAAAAAAAAAAAACAAACAAAAAAAAACATAATAATAAAAATGTTTAAAATATTCTTAAATGTGCCAATGGCTAGTAAATTTAAAAAAACAAATAAATAATAAATACATTTTCTCCTACATAAAAAACTTTTTTTCTTTAGTAAAATGCCTTGAACAATTAATTTTTACAACAAAATATTATTTTGTTTTAACATTACACTGCTTAAAACAATTGAATGCAAAATTTTTGTTGTTTAAGTAAAAATACCAAAATGTTTTTACATATACCTTCATACCTCAATACAAATAAGTTAATTTGTATGTAAACACAATAATATAACTGAATACTTATAGATTTTAATACGAGCATATTATGTTTTTAATGTTTTAGCCTAGTTTTATTAAGCCTATTTATAAAAGCTATTAAATAAAAGTGTTTTAAACTATAATTAAACTATTTAATAAAAGTGTTCTTAGTCACGTTCTACACTGTATCTCCAGATCAATTTACATAAGCCATCAGTTTTATCCGTAAGCCAATCTCTTCTTCAAACCCACTGTACTGTGGAGAAAATGTCCTTCAAGAAGCTGTTATCAAGTCAATTCATCCTGCTCTCCGAGGTCAAGGCCAGAAAAATGCAGTCATAATCTTAAACTAAACAAACACGTCTCAGTCGGAGTCGAAAGTTTACAGTGAAGAAAGACATAAACAGTCACATGAGCTTTTATGCCTTCAAACCGCCATAAACTAGCATGTGCTAGGCTACATTTGATTTTGCAGCTGTGAAAAGCTGAAAATAGTTCATATTGTGCGTTTTTGACATATTAAGTCTAGTACAAAATTAAAAATACTTGAATGGAAATTGCCAAGGAGACTCCCGCCTAAATTCTAGCATCTGTTAGCATAGTTAAACACAGTAGTACGAATACAAAACACGTTTTAATAAACGTTTATCGATGCTAGCCAACTATTTAGACTGTTTAACACACACTATATAAGTTGTAGCCTAGTCAAGTACTAGTTTACCGCCACAACGCCATCTAGTGTGCGTCGTGCGCGTGACCGGCCGCGCTCACGATGGAAAACGGCGGTAAAGGTTTGCGGTGTCCGTTTCCTCTGTATTCTGACGCATGTTTGTCTATTTTTTCCTTTCAAGATCCTTTTCTGCACGTTGAACTCACACAAAGTGGACATGCAGAAGCTGTTGGGCGGTCAGATCGGTCTGGAGGACTTCATCTTCGCCCATGTGAGGGGAGAAACCAAAGAGGTGGAAGTCGTTAAAACCGAGGACGCGCTCGGCCTCACCATTACCGATAACGGCGCCGGATACGCCTTCATTAAAGTGCGTGCTGCTAGGTTAACGAGCTGACCTCATTTTCTTGGAAGAGAAGTCTGCAGTATTGAGAATCGTAACATTTGAGCCCCTAAAACGAAAATACAGCAAAGATATACAACAAAAGCAAAATTAATGAATGAATAAACATACAAATAATTAAAAAGATAGATTGTTTTCCAAGTAAATGGAAAATAGTAATACATATAATAGTTATCAGTGTTAGTGTTAGTTATCAAGGCGCATTATTAACATTATTAACTGGCGCATTTCCCAGAAAACCAGAATGGAATATGGTGAGAAAAAAACAAAACAAAACAAACCAAAAAAAAAAAGAAAAGAAAAGAAAAGAAAATACAATCCTGGAACAAAAACATACAAAAAAGAATAAAATAATTTAAAAAATGCTTGAGAATATTGAGAATCTTAACATGAAAATGAAAATACAGTCTTTGAAATAAATAAATAAATAAATAAAATAAAAATGATAAATAAAATGTTAAATGGTTTAGTGGCTGGTAATTAAAAACTGTTATTAATAAATTAATTAAAAACAATAAGTTAGTTAATGTAAAATACATTAAAAAGATAAATAAAAAAAAATTATGTTTCGTATATTCAGGCTAGAAAATAAAAACAAAAGGTTTGATGAAACAAGTTTGAAATATTGAAAATCTTAAAAATTTAAATGGAATGAATAAATAAACAACTTGAAAATAATAAGAAATTAACAAAAACAAAACAACAACACGAAGTCACAATGAGACGAGATAAAAGTCAAAATTAAACTGACATTATTTTCTAACAAATGATCAGAAAGGCAGCATATAAATCTAAAAAGAAAATTAAATAAGTAAAAAATAATAAATATAATTAAGAGCAGTTAAAAAGGTGAAATAAAATTGTTATAAACAACAACAGAAAAGAAATAAATGAAGGAATGGGTGAATGAATAAATAAAGAAATAAATAAGATAACATAAATGTTGGTTAAATGCTTTCGTATATACACCTGGTAAATAAATAGAACTGCAATCAATTATTAAAAAAAATATATAAATAAAATGCTCTCCTATATGTCAGTGGTTAGTAAATGAAAAATACATTTTAAAAATAAATACAATAAGAAAGATAAATAAAAATGGTAAATGATTTGTATATTCAGTAAATGAAAAACATTTAAACGTTTAACGTTTAATTGAAAATCTTAAAATATGAGACTCAAACAATGAAAATACAATCCTGGAACAAAAACAAATGAAATTAATAAATAAATAACTTGAAAATAATAATAAATGGACAATAATAAATAATAAATAAAAGAAACAACAACATAAAAGTCGAAGTTAAATTGACTTTATAAATGAATAAATGAATGAATGCATAATAAATAAATATATAAATAAGATTGTTGGTTTTGTGTGTGCCAGTGGCTAGTAAATGGAACAAGAATTACATAAATAAGATAAAAAAAAAATAAAAAAAAAAATAAATAAATAAAAATATTAAATGCTTTCGCATATACACCAGTGGCTGATAAATAAAAAATAAGTTTAATTAATTATTTAAAAAATAACAAACAAA
>JAHKKF010495364.1:0-16277 GCA_019740295.1 Labeo calbasu | reverse complement strand
TTGTGAGATATAAAGTCTCAATTATGTGAAATAAATTGGCATTTCTGAAAAGTAAAATCTTAATTTACAAGTTACAGTTGTGAGGCATCACACTGTTGCCTATAACATCACAGCAACGATAAATAGTTTTGAGATATAGTCACAATTGTGAGATATAAAGTCTCAGTTGTGCAAAATAAATTTGCATTTCTGAAAAGTAAAGCCTTAATTTACAAGTTACAGTTGTCAGGCATCACATTGTTGCCTAGAAAGTCACGGCTATGATAAATAGTCTCAGTTTTGAGATATAAAGTCTCAATTATGTGAAAATAAATTTAAATATATATATATATATATATATATATATATATATATATACATACATAAACTTCATTAGTTTAACTTACCTTCAGAAATAGTCTTGGTTTAGATATAGAAAGTTACAACTGTGAGATATAAACTCAGATGTGTGAAATAAATTTGCACTTACAAAAAGCAGTCTTCATTTCGTGAAGGAAAAGTTTAGTTGTGAGACAACACATTGTCACACACTGGATCGCCACTGTAAGAAATAGTCTCAGTTTTCAGATATAAAGTCACAATTGTGAAATATAAAGTCTCAATTGTGCGAAATAAATTTGCATTCACAAAAACTAAGTCTTTATTTACAGAAAATAATTGCAGTGATACCACACTGTCGCATATAAAGTTGCAATAGTGAGAAATACTCTTGGTTTTGAGATATAAAGTCACAATCGTGAGATGTACAAATTAAATTTTTACTTAATTTCGTGAAAGAAAGTTGCAGTCGTGAGACATCGCATTGTAACATATTGGGTCGCAACTGTAAGACATAGTCTCAGTTTTGAGATAGGAAGTCACAGTTAATACATTTACATTTTACCAAAAAAAATTGTACTTGTGAGAAGGAGACATATTTGAAGATTTATCTCAATGTCACATACAAAGTTGCCTCTACAGGAAACAGTCTCAATTTTGAGAATAAAAGTCACAGTTGTAAGATATAAAGACACAATTGTGATTGTTTTTTATTTTTTTGAGTGGAAACAGGCTTCTATAGCAAGCAAACATCACCACATGAATTCTGTTGAGTGAACAGGTTGTGCCATTGTTCTGTGCTGTAGTATTCTGATTCAAATCCCAGATGGGCCTCTCATTTCCTTTAGTTTAGACCCCTACTGAGTGCGTTGCTCTTTAAGTGCTCTTTGAATTCATTGTTTTGCACTGTGGGCGCTGCGTGACACGGCAGATTCATCATGCTCTGCGGTTTATTTCTGTGTCCCTGATTCTATTATGCCAGTGAATCCATCCACTGTAGAGACTTCCCGTCCCCTTGAGTCCATATGGTGGAGTTTGTCTCAATCACTATAGCATCACTATAGCTCCATTGGAATCCAGCCCATCTTGGAGGAAACTAAATCAAGCAGGGCGATAGCCTTATCAGGCCAGTAAACTCTTAGGCCACCACACCCCTCTGAATTCGTGTTTATGGATGTGATGTGCTCTAACTTTTCTTATGACTCACTGAACTATATTGTGTTGGCCTTCCCCCGGTTGCTCTCAGATAACGCTTAAGACAATACGGCTACCGCAGAGGCAGAACACATGGGGTTATGAGTATAGGACTGTTTGCTCAAGGAAGGAAGTGTTCACTTAGTGCTTTTTAGACTCCAGCACTTGAGGAAGAGGAGGAGGAGGGTGGGACTTCCTTACCTTGTGCATGGAGGCACTGAAACTTGCACCAGGCACACATTTCTGACAACAAAACAGGAAAGGCACAGACCAGTTGGTTTGTTTGTCACAGGTGCTTAGTTGCTGAAGATAAGCCTGAGCCAGAGTGGGGCTGGTCTTCTATCCTTCAATGCCACAATCCTGTTCCTCAAAATTTCAAACGAAGTGCTCTTGTATTAAAAACAGCCACACCCAATACAGACTTAAAAACGTACTATAGTAATTTATGTTTTACTTATAGACTAATATGTGTATGCACACACATGCAGTTGAAGTCAAAAGTTTACATACACCTTGCAGAATCTGCAAAATAAGAGGGATCATACAAAATGTATGTTATTTTTTAATTTATTACTGACCTAAGATATTTCACATAAAAGATGTTTACATATAGTCCACAAGAGAAAATAATAGTTGAATTTATAAAAATGACCCTGTTCTAAAGTTTACATACGCTTGATTCTTAATACTGTGTTGTTACCTGAATGATCCACTGTATTTTTTTGTTTGTTTGTTTAGTGATAGTTGTTCATGAGTCCTTTGTTTGTCCTGAACAGTTAAACTGCCCAATGTTCTTCAGAAAACTCCTTCAGGTCCCACAGATTCTTTGGTTTGTCAGTATTTTTGTGTGTTTGAACCCTTTCCAACGACTGTATGATTCTAAGATCCATATTTTCATACTGAAGACAACTGAGGGACTCATATGCAACCATTACAGAAGGTTCAAACGCTCACTGATGCTTCAGAAAGAAACACAATGCATTAAGAGCCAAGGGTGAAAACTTTTGAATGGAATAAGCAGGTGTACATTTTTCTTATTTTGCCTAAATATCATATTTTTTCATTTAGTACTGCCCTTCAGAAGCTACAGATGATACTTACATGTTTCCCAGAAGACAAAATAAGTTAAATTTACCCTGATCTTCAAACTCCAAAAGTTTTCACCCCCTGGCTCTTAATGCATCGTGTTTCCTTCCGAAGCATCAGTGAGCGTTTGAACCTTCTGCAATATTTGCATATGAGTCCCTCAGTTCAGTCATACAGTTGGAAAGGGTTCAAATACACAAAAACGAAAAACCAAAGAATTTGCGGGACCTAAAGGATTTGTCTTAAGAACACTGGGCAGTTTAAATGTTCAGGACAAACTAGGGACTCATGATCAACTATCATTAAACAAAAAAAACACAGTGGTTTATTCAGGTAACAACACAGTATTAATAATCAAGCGTATGTAAACTTTTGAACAGGGTCATTTTTATAAATTCAACTATTACTTTCTCTTGTGGACTATATGTAAACGTCTTTTATGTGAAATCTTATTCAAGTCAGTACTAAATAAAAAATAACATGAATTTTATATAACCACTCTTATTTTGGTCAAATATTTAACATTTTGCAGATTCTGCAAGGTGTGTGTAAACTTTTGTATGATGAACGAATTTCAAAATCCAGGATCCAGTGTTCGGGTATGTCATAGTAGTGGGGGTTATGATTATATTATATCATTAAATGAATTTTACACTAATGTTTTAATAGTGCAGTTTAATAAAACAATATAATTAAACTATTATATTATTAAATGAATTATATTATTAACTAAGAACATGGTGTTTAGATTCTGATAATTTTAGCTTTTATAATGGCTGTCAAAGAACATAATTCTCTCTGACTCAAAGTTTGACAAAGTGTATGTATGCATATCTGAAAAATGGCCTTGTGCCTCAAGCCTACTTCACATAAATCACAAAAGAGGGGTGTAGTGGAAAATATCCAAGAGGAATAGCTCTGCTCCCAAGAGTCCCTAATCAGCGAACAGAGTGGTTTCCTGCTTTTGTGAGATGTGGTTCATTAATGGCTGACAACCTTTCTTTTGCACATGGACATTGACACGCAAAGAACCCCCACTACTCACACACGCGCACAGCGCATCCAGATATATCTGTACATATAAGCTAATGCTGATCATTTGACCGTTTATCACACATATGCTTGTGAGAGGCCATCCATTACCAACACTCTAAGTTAAACAGCCTTGTCTAAAAAGTTCTTGGTATGTAAATATTTACAAAGCGCCTTATCTTCACGAGCAGACCCTTAACACTGATACACATGTCTGAGTGTGTTTTCCTAATTGCATTTCTTACGATAAGCACTGAGAATTTCAACTGCAGAAGGGTCTTAGGCTGCTTTTCTATGATACCGAACACATCTGTATAAACCAACGGTTATTTCTAGTGAAGATTCCTTTGAACGCTCCACTGCAAGGCCACCACTCCCCCCTCGTACTTCACTTTCTGCCATTCGCACAAAGCAGGCCTCTATTGAACATTCTGTCAGGAGAGGAGACCAAACGCTAGGACATTGAAGTAGCTATTTTTCCCTGAAAGAAAAGCAGGAGGGCGGGAAAACACACTGGAATAGAGAGTAGACTATTTACTGGACACTGCATGAATAAGCCTTGTGGAATAAAAACCCCTTGAAACACGCAGATCTTGTTCAAAAAAATGCCTTTATTAGAAGTTCTATGAAAATTTATTTATTTATTTAAAAAAACAACAACATACAGTACAAGTTTACTCTGCACACTTTCTATACATACTCCAACTCCAGCTGACGTTCACTCGTTACATTCAGTGTTGCTTTACTTCATCTAAAAAGTTAAAGTAATAGTTATTAACCAACTACAAAACTTAATACCCCCAGTCAGCATTTCTAGAGAAGCACAGTTGAAAGGCAGAGTATCTTTCGTTAGGAATGGTGCGTTCAAATGTGCTAAAAGTAGAAAAATAAACAACGAAAAAGCATCTCAGTCACCATAAAAAAAAGGCATCTTGATCTATGAGCTACATTCAATTCGATTGGCTTTAGATATGAACCAAAGCAACTGCTTTATTAGTTTAAACTATGTGGGATTTTCAACCCCAGCAGGCACATATTAGCTAGTTATTAACCTCTAGATAGGAGAGTGCTACATTCTCTGGCACTAGCAATCGTCATGGAACGGTGTGCAAACGGATACTTTTTTTGGTTGTTGTTATCGATGGTAAAAAACGGAAACAGTCATACTCGTAGGTGTGAGTTAGTTCTTTACGGCCAAAAAGACCTCATAAGACAAGCTACATTCTACAAATGCCCATAGATCCTGACGCTTCCCTCCCTCCCGCACAAGAAATCACAGCGTGACCTCATCAGTCGCTCCCACTTTTTTAATATATACACACACACACAGTAAACAAAATTGAAATAAATAGCATACAATCTTAAATTATTTACCTATTTACAGTAAAATAAACGAGTTAACAAAAATATATTATTGTGAGACAAACCCAACGGTTTCCAGATTAATATTGGCGATCACAATTTAAACAGGAATATAAGTGTATTGCTTTAGATTTGATAAATACCATACGGACTCAATTTATCCTTGAAGGCTATACTTTCACATGACAATAAATAAGTTAAATAGATTTCAAAGCATGATGCAAAATGCAATGATACCACACAGTTTAAAAAAAAAAAAAGAAAATCTGCAGTGACATTCCATGACCAACTTATGAGTCCCAGTTCTTGTGCTCTCACACCCCTTCCAAACTTATGGAATGTTTTCCCAAGATTACTTCTAGGACTGTTGAAGCCATCATCTTGGTATGTCATTGTAAGGAAAAATGAGAAAGAAGAAATCTTACTGAAATCTAATCAGATCTCAATCATGAGACGAACACCAACGCTGAGATTGATATTTGACCTGAAACTCATGTTGGCACTACTTGGATAAAAGGCTATAACAATAATAGCAAGTCAATCGTCTGAAATCGACAGCCTGCTGAAGATTGGCAAACGTCTATTTGCGTCCATACTGGGCGATTCAGAGCCGCTGATTGTGCCAGAGGAACAGCAAGAGCCGCTTAGGTACCCTTCGGGATCTGAGAGGGAATCCGGCGGGCTTGGTGGAGAATCGAACACTGGAGACTCTGAGAGCGGATGCATGGAGGGCAAGTGGCTCATTTTGAAAGGTGGCGACGGGGGGCAAGCGTTGTTCTGGATGTTACTGTACAACCCACCGCTGCTCTGATGGGTAAAAGCACTTTGGGACTGCGGGATGATGGGTGCAAGAAAAGCCTTAAGATCCTGATCGGGGAACGTGAACGCGTTTAGACAGGGCGAACTGGGAGTGAGCGCGCAGGTGGGCGGAGGGGGCGTTCGTGATGTCGGGTTGTCAATCAAAGCCGACTCGTTGCTGCAGGTGCTGGAGAAGCCGGAAAAGCTCAGGCTGTGATGCAGCTTCGGTCTTTCCCTCGGTCTCAGGAATGGGTTCGATGACTCTTTTTCTTCCAAGATGCCAATCTCCCTGCTGAGCCTCGGTTGGGCATTACTCGAGGCAGCTCTGCGCTCATCCGCATTGTGAATGAAGTGACAGCGCGGGCCGTACGGGCAGAAACCGATAGTGTGGAATGTACGACACGGCTCTGTCTTGTATTTCGGGTGGCGGGACAGGTTTCTCAGTTCGTGATAGCCGTGAGCAAACTGACACTTTTCGCCATACTTGCACGAGCCGTTTTCCTCAAAAGGCCTGCAGAGTTCGGTTTTGTAGCGGGTTGAGTTTATTTGAGAGCTGGGTTTTTGTTGAAGGATTTCCTGAAGTTGCTGACTGCGTTCTCCCGTGTCGCTGAAAGCACGGTCTCGGAATTTGTTTTCTTTATTCATGAAGGCAGGTGTCGAGCTTTCGAAACCGATCTGGAGCCTGTTGCTCAGATTGAAGTCCATGTGGTTTGTTGAGTTACTCCTGAAATAACTGAAAGACCTGTTACTGTTGGTGTTGGAAGCAGCAAATGGGACCCCGACATTCCTCTTTTCCAGCATGTTTTGGAGATAGATTGCATTTGAATTTGGGACTTTTTCCTGAAAGAAAACAAACAGAGAATACCTAAGCATGGATGTCAAATAGGTTTAGGTGGTATTGTGTAAGTTTAAAAAACAAAAGAAGTAAAAACCTGTTATGATCATGACAGACCTTATGGTTTATGCATTTCTGTATTTGTTTTTAATTTTATTTGCTGTCTGGAGTTCAGATGTTTCCTTTATATTGTAACTAAGAGGTTTAAAATGAAAGAGTGCTGGCATGCTATTATTTTAAACAGGTGATTAAATACAAATTCATCCACAAAACCTAAAATCAAGGTTACAACTGAGCTTATATCACTGGGGTAGGACGTCACAACACCTCTCCTCATACTTAACATTTACAATTTGTGTCTGAGAAATATATTACAAAAACTACCTACATACATACATATATGTGGATATAAACTCAAAGTCTGTAACACAGAGTTACGGAAGTTTAAACAAAATGGGTTTCAAGACTCCCGGTTTCCCAACAACGCATTATTATGTGCTACATAAGACTAGTGAGTAAACACGGAGCTCTCAAGTTACAAGTTTGCCACCGCGGATGAATTGACAAAACAAACCAAGACCAAACGAAGATAAGCGGAGAAAAACAGCAGAAGTGAATTTAAGTCAAACATAAACTCTTACCCTGTCGAAATCATATATGGAAGACAGCACCGAAGCAGACATTTTCTATAGTAAGTTCCAGCTCAGGGGGGGAAAAAGTTTCCGGACCGAGAAGGATCCTTGTGTACTCGGAGAAATCCACGGCTGAACGGGGTTTGCCTCTTCAAACGGAGTCGGAAAGGCGCTGGAGTTCTTTGGAGTTGAGCCGCACAGGTTTTGGGGAGTGTCGTACACGGGCAAAGTTTGCACATGTGTATAAATGCGTTGCAGCTGTTAAAGGGCGGAGCTCAAAAGTTTCAACAGTGCGCTGCCCGAAGCCCCGCCCTTCCCGTCACGTGGTTTCGTTAACTCCCCCCTCAAGACTTCTTGCCTGCCTCAAGACAATCAACACAACATAAATTCAACTCAGGTACTTGAAATCCGATTCTCCTACTCCTCTAGTTCCCCGAGAGAGGTCTGTCACTAGATTATTCCTTTTTAAGGCGGAATTTTGAAAAGTATCTACGTCTAAGCTACGTCCAGAATTGCACATCTATGAGTAATGTACCACTGACTGCATATTGCTGTTTATGGATTTTTACATGGTCTAATATAGACTAGTGGTTCTCAGTCATACCTCCCTTATTTGACACATTAATTTTAGGTCTTGCAGCCTCTATAGTGCCCCCTGCTTTGAAATATGATTTGACGTTGTGACGGGTTTTGCAGTTTTTGGAATAGATTATTAACCTGTTACGTGGAATTTAACAGACAAAAGATTTAGATTGTTTTAATGTTTTTGAAAGATGGCTAATTCTCTCAAAGGGTGTATTTGTGATATAGTATTACAATTTAAAATATTTAATTTTATATTTTAATATATTTTAAAATGTAATTTATACTTGTGGTAGCAAAATTTCCAGCTTCATTACTTAAGTCTTCAGTGTTCAGTGTTGTTTTGGAGCTCAAGAAACATTTCTTACTATAGAGTGGTTTCACAAGGCACCGTCAATCGGCCATATTGGCGGCACTGAACGTAAACAATACCACTGAACCGAACGAAACTCGCATATTTTTTCTGATTATTGCTTCTAAAAAAATGGTCAATTATTGTCATGTTTTGGGCTGTACTAATTGGTCGGACCAGAAAAAAACATTTGGAGTACTAAAGACTGCCAAAAGTTATAACAAATCAAGGAGAAGAGTGCAAAAAACTGTATGAGGATCAAAAGACGTTTGTGGTGAACTGAACCAGGATTTCCAGGACAAGAATCTTGACAACATTCATGTTTGCTCTCTTTTTTCCAATCAGATAGGTAAAATATTAGGCTAATATCTTAATACCTGCTGGTATGTATCTTTAACACCTATTAACTTTAGTTTGTCAAAAACTTTGTGCCATTTCCTGCTTACTAAGTCCTTCACTATATGATTTAGCAGCTTCCACATGTTTTTTTTCATGATTTAGACAGCATAAATTAGCAGAACAACATATTCAGTAGTACATTAACCGTGCAATCCATGCTGTTGTTTACATCAGAGTATCACTAGTATGGCCGCAAATCCGGGTAACTGACCAAACCGTGACTCAAGCGCAAACCCTCTATACCAACAGAGTTGCCATGTTTTCATAAAAAAATCTGCCCAATTGCTTTTCAAAACTAGCACAAAACTAGTACAATCATTGTTTCGAAGGGGTGAATATTGCATTAATGGGGTCGCTTCAACCCACAGAGTTGAAAAACAACCACAGCAACAGTGAAAAAGTAGCCCAGTTCCGCTGAAAAACTGTGGACTTGGCAACGTTTGCGCAGGGCGATGTTATACAGAAGTAAACACGGAGCACATAAAGTAAGTGATTATGCATTTGTTTATCTTGTGATCTGCCGTGAAAGGCAGTGAAATTATGCGCAGGCAATATTAAAAATAAAACAAGGATGTGACAGAAGAGCGCAGGTTTTAAAAAATTTATAATACGAGTACTCATTTTGCTTGTACACTGCCTTCCAAAAGTTTTGAAACACCCCTGGCAAAGTAGTTTTTGGATGACATCAGCATAAATCCTTAGCATTTTTTGGTGCAAATACATTTAAGTAACTTGACATTATCATTGAAGACCAGCAATAATAATTTTCATTTTGATTACATAATAATGGCAATACATACATGTCAAAGTCAGACATGCCCCTTTGCCAGCTGTGATGCCTGGTTACTGGTTTAAACTTGGCCCAGGTTTTTAAAAGATTTTTGGGTCAGCACACCTTAATAGCTTCAACAATTGATTGCCAATTAAGTTTAGAATACAATGAATTTTACGCCCAGATTATGCAGAGCTGTAATAGCTGCTAATGGTGGATATTTTGATGAGTTGAAAATGTAAGTTTTTTTCTATGTATAAACTGTTTATGTAATAAAATATGTTTTCGTAGTTTGTATTGTCCCTAATCAGTGCAAAAATGATCACTAATTAAGAAGGATTCATGCCAATATTGTCCAAACCCCCACTTTTCTAGGGCGTTTCCAAACTTTTTGAGGGCAGTGTATATACAGTTGTCACTGTAGGCTTAGACACATACGTAGTTTTGACACATTACTGTACTTCCACTGACTACCTTTTGCAATGTTCAGACTTATCACATATGGAAGTGGCACAAATTGGAATTGAAAGGATCAGATTTCAGTGGTTTGTGCCGTTCACACAATCATAACAAAAACAGATCTGAGTCACATTTGAGCAAAAAATCAGATTTGCCTGCAGTGTGAATGTAGCCTTAGAAACGACTTTGCTTGCGGACATTTGAAAATCTGTTTTAATCCGAGACTAGTTTGACCAGTAAACCCACTCCATTATATTCATAATTGGTTAGAATGCCGTCTGCCTGTCTGGTTAAACGTATGCGTATAATTTCACTGAGTGAAAACATTATTTGTTTCCACACCAAACTCATTGACTCATGGAAAGGAGAGCTGCCTTGTACAAGCTCTGTTTGTGGGCTCCTAGTTCAGTGGCTATTTAAGTTGAGTCCATGTGAAATTCCCATCACTTCAAATTGGCAGTTGCTCTTAGCAGTCCTCACCACAGTGGCATCCCAAATGTAGGATGATTAGACCCGTGTATTATGTAATATGTTACATGAGTTACAGGGCCATCTCCTTTTGCGTGATTCAACTTGTGTATATAAACGAAAGATTAACTGCTCATAGTGGATAGGAAAGTGGAAGAACACTAATCATAGTTGATGCAGCTCTTGGCTACAAACCTTCAATTTAGAGCTCTAAATTACACGCAAACTGCAAGGCTTCGATCCACCACGGCCCGTGGACAACTGAATCTACCCGGCAAAAAAAATAAAAGAAAACTCTAAAACAAAACTCTTTCCACAGAAACCACTCATCCATTACACTGACTCCGGTTCTCGCTGAGCTGCTCCGATCATTCCAAAACATTACATCACTGCACAGAGAGGGAACATCGCTACTATGGCCAGAGCGGCTGCCAAGGCGTCTGCACAGGACTGTACACTGGCTCCTTTGTGATGTCCACAATGTGTGTCCAAGGCAACCACTAGGTAGAGAGGACGGCCCACGACAACACATGGTAATGTTGAACATTCTTTCTCCGTCTGTACTGTTGCTGTGTCGAGTCACACCGACTGTTTGAAGATGCTACTGATGACGTCTTGCTGAATGTGGACCACTGATTGCAAGCGGTGTCAGGTTTGGGCCCTTGTTTTCGCCCCAGGATCTTCCCTACAGGCCGTAGAGCATCTAGAAGCCATGTTTGAGGTCTGCTCAGCTTGTTTATGTACGGTTACACCCAGAGCTGAATTTAACCCCAGCTTCCATCTGCTGCAGCACCCAGGGCCTGCACAGAGATGAGACCGGTTTGGGTCGGTCTGCGCCGCTCGCTTGCTACTAAGCACAGCTTGCTCCTATGTGTTATTATCGTCAGAGGCGTCTCCTCTGTGGCAATATTCTTTTTTAGCCAGTTTTTTTTTTTGCTTACGTTGACCTTAAGGTTCATTTAAGGTACTTCGTAGCCAGATTTCACGTCAATTTGATAGTAAATATGAAATTATTTAAATAATTAGAAAATACTTAACAAAGAATATTAAAAAGGAGGAGAAAACATTCTACAAAAATACAATTTTTATCACACTGTCATTTTCCCTTTTATTGGCATTTCATCTAATTGTTTTTAGCCGGATTTCATGTCTGTTTTATGGCAAATATAAATGTTTTAAGGAAATTTGAAACATCCTGACTGCCATTTTCAGTTGTAAGAATTTTCTGTTAGCATTTTATCAACTTTTGTTTCGATTTCTTGTCTAGTTTATGGTAAATATTTAAATATTAAACAGGGAAATAATTAACAAAGAACATAAAAAGTGAAGAAAAGACATTATAACAAGAATACAATTTTTCTCATTTTAAATGTCATTTTCACGTTTAGCCATTTTTCATATACATTTTATAGTAAGTATGAAGTTTTAAATACTAAATAAGAAAATATTTAACAAAGAATATTAAACATGAGAAAGCACATTATAAAAAGAAATTTATTATAATTGTATCTAATTGTTTTTAGCTAGATTTCATGTTAATTTTATGGTAAATATTAAATATTTTAAATTAGGGAAATATTTAATGAAGAATAATAAAAAGGATGAACATTTAGACATTTTTAACATTTATTCTTTTACTGATTTTCAGTTGTAAGAAATGTTTTATTAGCATTTTATCACATTTTGTTTAGATTTCGTGTCTAGTTAATGGTAAATATGAAAATATTTAAATAATAAATTGGGAAATAATGAACAAAGAATATTTTGAATGTCATTTTCACTTAAGACATGTAAGACAGTCTATTATATTCTAGTTTTAATTTCTAATAGAATTTTTTCAAATTTTACTATTAGCCAGATTTTATGTCAATTTTTAAATAATAAAATATTTGAAAAGAATTATTAAAAAGGAGGAAACCATAACAGAAATATATTTTGTCATTTTCAGTAATAAAACAACATTTTATAAAATTTTGTTTTAGCCAGATTTCCTGTCATTTTTATGGTAAATATGAGAAAAATTGAAATAAAGAAATATTTAATGGCGTTGTAGTACTTTTTTTTTTTTTTAATTAGGATTTTAAATAATTTGGTCAATTTATTCTAATATATACATGCACCCACTTGTAATGCAGCTTTCTATTAGCATTTTATGAAATTTTACCTTTAGCCAGATTTAGTCTATTTTATGGTAAATATGACAAGTTTTAAATAATAAAATGTTAAACAACGAATATTAAAAAGGAGGAAAATTTTAAAATACATTATATCATTTTCACTCGTAAAACAGTTTTCTTTTAGCATTTTATTGAATTTTGCTTTAGGCAGACTTTTTATAGTAAATATGAGAAAAATTAAATAAAGAAATATTTAACGAAGCATGGCGGAAATTGTCAACAAAAATATTTTGTATTACAGTTTTTTTTAATTAGCATTTTATCTCATTTTGTCAATTTATTCTAATACACTCATGTACCCATCCTTGTTT
Organism: Labeo calbasu; assembly: GCA_019740295.1. Taxonomy (NCBI): domain Eukaryota; kingdom Metazoa; phylum Chordata; class Actinopteri; order Cypriniformes; family Cyprinidae; genus Labeo; species Labeo calbasu. The sequence goes on along the minus strand of JAHKKF010495364.1, from coordinate 3,500 downwards.
TCAGATGACTTTTTGGGAGTCACTCCTAAACTGGTGCTTTTCCTCCCTCCTCGTCATGCCACAGAGCTGGTATTCTGGGCTTCAGCGTGCCCTATTGGCCTAGCCACAGCCCGGCAGCCTTTCATTACACTAGCCGAAGGAGGTGCCCTGGACATCCCCATCGAAGACACCATCACCACACCCCAAAGCGTGCCCAGCTCTAAGCTGTTCCCTGGATACATCAACAAGACAGATGAGAAAACAACTGCTCTGTTTACACATTGCTTAATTGGCAATCGTCAAGGTAGTTGAACTTAAATCTAAAAGCTCGAGCGCTGTCCTTGTTGTAGCATAATTTGATGACTTTTGCTGATTATTTGAAAGGTTTAATTTGAAAACAATAACAATATGCAGGTGTTTGATCACTTTTATGGTCATTCATAAAATCTGAATTGTTATTTCAACCTGACCTGTCTTAGATGGGCTTGCAATGGACTATTCATTCATCCAGGGTGTTTTCCCGCCTATATGAGATGCTGTGCTAGGCTCCGGCATCCCTACATAGAACAAGCGGTTTGGAAACTGTATGTGTGGATGTCATGGCTGGAACTACACCGCCCCCTGCTGATGAAATAGAACTTCCAATGCAACTCCTTTCTTTCACATTCTAAAGTACGTACTTTATTAAAAATGACATACATAATATACATCAGTAATTTAATGAGTGAGACTATACCCGCTGATTAATCTTGGGGTGTTGTGATATAATAATAGTAAGAGTTAAAATGTGTATAATTAAAGAGGTAAAATGTGCCTACAGCTACAAGTTGACAATTTAAGCCTAGGGTTGTCAATATAATGCATTTAAGAGTCAAAAATACATGTAGATTTTAAATGTATTATTTGTTTGTAATCCAATGATTACATCTTTGATTTTAATTTATCTGCATGCTAATATTACACAGGTCACCAGAGGGCAGTAGGGCCATGTTTTACATCAAAATGGCTATACTTGGGATGGCCACAGTTTAGTCTTTACAATATAGTCAGACATGTCAAAAACGAACTTATGAGAACGTTTTATAATGTAATAATTTATTAATATTCTTTGTTTTAATTTTTATTGAAATCCTAAAACACTATTAACTAGTGTAGAATCTGAAATATTTATTGAATATAAATGCAGTATTAAAGATTATTATTTACAAATATAAGTTTGGTAACACTTTATTTAAAACTCTTATGTCTTATATATTATAATGTTATTCATAATGTATGTTATAATGTATTCTAATTGTTTTTAGCTAGATTTCGTATCAATTTTATGGTAAATATGAAATGTTTTAAATAATAAACAAGGAAATTTGTCATTTTCAGTTGTAAGAATTTTTAATTAGTATTTTAGCAACTTTTGTTTAGATTTCTTGTCTAGGTTATGGTAAATATGAAAATGTTTAAACAATAAATGGAAATATTTAACAAAAAATATTATGTGAATACACATCATAAAAATGCAATTAGGTCATTTTGAATGTCATTTGCACTTTGCACATTTTGACAGTTTTCTATTAGCATTTTGTCAAATTTTACTTTTAGCCATTATTTAAAAATATTTAAATAATAAAAAAGGAAATATTTAACAAAGAATATTAAAAATGAGAAAATATATTATTTAAAAAATGTCATGGTATCATTTTCCCATGTGAGACGATTTTATTTAATTGTTTTTAGCTGGATTTCATGTAAATTTTATGGTAAATAAGGGAAGTATTTAATAAATAGTAATAAAAAGAATGAAAACACCATTTTAAAAATTTTTATTAATAATGTTATCATTATGTTATAACACATATTATATATTTTTATAAATAACTGTAACCAAAGTTAAAATGCATTATAATACTATAAATAATTTAATGCATAATATTTTTTATTATACATTATTATATTATTATCATTATTATTACTACTTTTATTTCTTTAATATTTCAGATTCTGCACTATTTTAAGATAATAGTGGTAATAAATTTTAGGATTTAAGAAATTGTAAAACAAAGAAATGTATTAATATTGTAATTATTATTCGTTAATATTATTATACCTTTATTTATTAAATAAATATTTAAGATTCAGCACTATTTTGAGGTAATACATTTTTTAGGATTTTGACAGAAAATTATGGTAACACTTTATTTAAAGCCTTTATGTATAATGCATTATACAAGTATTTTTAATGCAGAAATTATGCCTTGCAATGCACCTGATAATGCTTTGTATGGTCTCATAAATATTTGTAGCCCTAATTACAGTACATTATAATATTTATTATAATATTCATTGAACACACTTTTAAAAAGTATAATGCATTAAAGCACATGACAAACAACATATTTTAGAATCTGCAAATATAAAAATGCATTTTAACTTTTGTTACAATTATTTATGAAAAGATATAAAGTGTTGCCAAATATTTTATAGAATGATTAATAAAATGAGCACTGAAAATGAGCGCCCACTGGTGCCCTGAAGCTCACATCTCTAAAACATTGAAGCAAATGCGAATGCTGTTATCACTAGAATATCACACTCCTCTTAGCCAATCAGATTTGAGGACCAGAAAGACCTGTTGAAATACTAACATTTTCAATTAGCAGGTTTAAATTAGAAATCCAATTCAAAATGGTCTCAGAATTTCAGACATTTTGTGTTTTTGGTCATAAATAAATATGAAGAAACACCTCAAGTTGGTGTAGGCTACAGCTGAAAAATATCTCACAATATAACGAGAGAGTAAAAACCAAAGCACACCATGTTCACACAACTGCTTACCCTGGCCTTATTTGTGCCTTAAAAGCAGTGACTATTTGCTGACTATTCGGCACATAAAACTTTCATTTGATGCATTAATGCTGCTGAGTGGATTAATGTGCGGGGCGCTGGAGCTGGTTGGCCGAGGCTCCCTAACGGACACTGGAAGTGAAAAGCTGTCTCATGCTTGATTGGACCTCACCTCCTCGTAAACTTACGCAACCTGGCAGAGTGAACTCTGACCCCCGTCTGCGCCTAAGCTGTAGTGACACGGTTAAGGTGACATGGCAGAGTGGAGCTGACTGAGGGAAAGGCTGTGCGCTGGTCTGTAGCCCAACGTGGTCACATTAAGAGTCCACCAGTAAATAATTGAGACCGAGCAGTCGCAACAATGCAAACATGTTGTTATTAGTGTTTCACTTCAATATTCATAGCTGCGAGAGGGGACGGGATGCTCGGAAAGTAGTGATGGAGGGTAGTGATGCGTGTGGCTTATGTGTGTTGGACTAGGGGGATTGCGTGATGGGGTGGGTGTTGTGGTGCCAGGCCGTTTTCTTCACAGCCACTGACACCTAACCCAGTTTAAAGATATAGTCCAGATAGTTCACTGAAAAATAAAAATGTTGTCATTTATTACTCATACTCATGCTGTTTCAACCCTGTAAAACCTTTGTTCATTTTGAAACACAAATTAAGGTATTTTTGATGAAATC
>JAHKKF010495362.1:0-10681 GCA_019740295.1 Labeo calbasu | reverse complement strand
ATTCCAATGTTAACAGTAAGGGTGCCCTAACTTTGTCACACATGGCTTTTCCATTTTGGCTTTATTGTTGTTCAGTAAATAATGACACGGTGCAATTTGTCATGTGTTGTTGTTCATCTGAGGTTTTATTTTCGAAATTTTAGGACCAGCCAAGGACCAGTTTTTTTTTTTAATGATGTCCTGATATGGAAAACCATTAAAATTCAATAGGGTGTCCTTACTTTTTCACATGACTGTATGTGGCTCAGATTACCAGTGGATTAAAGATTGTCACATTAGGAAAAATATGTGGCGCAAATTTGTTTAAATTAAAGGGAAACTCACCAAAGCCCAGTCGGTTGTCATTGTTTCCGAAGTCGAGGGAATATATGACAACGTGGTAGTTGTTCCACACGTACAGCAAATTATCTCGGGGGTTGTAGTCCACAGCTGCGATGTACTGGTAGGAATTTGGGAACGGAATGCTGAGGTGTGTTTCACGACTCTTCTCTGTGTTATACATGTAGTCAATTTTATTCCCCAACGCTTCATTATCGTCATCTTCATAAACGCTCTTCACTACATACAGGATTCCGCAGATCATAAATGCATTGGAGGCCGATCGCTTATCGTATGACGTATCCCACGACCCCTCCACTCTGAGTGTGTAGGGGTTGAGCTGACTGACCACAATTCGTCCATTGTTCTGTTCGGTGGCGTAAATTACCCACAGTCCATTTTCATCCACTGCCAGGTCGATGTCAGATTTCCCACCCCAGCGATACGGCGAGGTGTCGTGGTAATTAGCATTAGCGATAATCGCCTCTCCACTCTTAATACGAGTTCGCAGGTCGAATTTAACAATGTTGCGTGTACGTTCCTTGTTGAAGAAAAGTGCACCATCGTACACCACAAACCCAGTGCCGTCCACTCGATGGGGTAGTTTGTATGTCGTGGTAGGCCGACCTGCAATAAAGTCCTCTTTAGATGAATACTCAGTCAGTGTATCTGTGCGATAAGGTGTCCAGGGCATATAGTAGATCTTGTTGGATGACTGTAGGGGGTCTTTACACCATGATCCAGACTGGTGGTCCGACTCAAAGAGGTGTTCACTCTGGTATACACCTCTCAAAACACCTGGACAGAGAAAGACTGAAGGAGGAAGAGAGGGAGTGAGTTGCAGTTATTTTTATATAATATAATTCAAAACTCATTTTTTGTCTTATCTCTTAATTATATACAGTTAGAAAAACACATAAAATGCAGTTTATACTCACAATGGCCTACTGCACTGTCTTTTGTAAGGATGTTTTTCCTTTCTGAATTAAAATTCATTTTGAGGACACAAAGTCAAAAATGTCAGGGTGATACAATTGTCCTGATTTAATGAAGAAAAGCCAATTTAAAAGAAAGTTATTACTAGAAAGACGTCCTTATTATTATAGTAGTGTTAATTTTGGTAACGGAAACTATGGCGAAATTTTTTTTCCCATGACTAAAAGGTCAATGACAAGACAACAACAAAGTCAATAAACAATACCTGTTACTATATCATCATACAATATTGTTGACAACAAAAGACTAAAATGTATTTAAAAAAAAGAAAAACATACCAAAAACTCTTTTTATTTTCTTCAAAAATAGCAGACAAAATATTATTGCGGACAGCTATACATGCCTCTACTACGCAAATTTTTATGTGTGTGGCTGCCAGATATCAAGAGATCCAAATCAGAGCTTCATTGTGAAAAGGATACATTTTCTGCCTGTTTTTTGTTTAATTTTTGCAATCTGGCAACCCACACATGCTCGCTCTTTATTACGTAAGCTCCGACGATTATATGAAAGCACCAACAAACAAGTAAGCTGAAATTTAGCAATCTCCATATGAGATGTTTGGCTTAAATGAAGGTTTCATTCAGACAGTTTAACACAGGACTAAGACTATCTGATGTCTAAAGACTAAGACTAAATTAACAAATGTCTGACAAAAAAATTATGACACTATTATTAAGTACTTTAGAGTAATCTTGTATGATGTCTTTGAAAAAAATAATTAGACAAAACTTTTGTCCATTAAATCAAAGTCATGCGGTGCAACCAAAAAAAAATCATGTCCAACCAACATGTGGAAAAATTTTTAAAAAAAGGCCCATGTATTACTATTACTAATAATTACTATTATTATAATCATTATCATCAGATTGAGATGTTACTTAAACATGATACCAAAAAAAAAATAAATCTAAACTACATCAAACCATCATGAATACAAAAAAGCACATTTCTAAGGACTTTGGCATGTGTGTTTTTAAACCATATTTTTAAAAAGATTTATCCTTGAGATTAGATGTTTGGTTAATTAAAAGTGTCATTCAGCCAGTTTGACACAGGATTATAACTATCTGATGTCTAAACACTAAGATTACATTTAAAAATTGCTGACAAAATGATTATGACATTATTATTAAAAGAGAAGTCCACTTCCAAAACAAAGATTCACATATAATGTACTCAACCCCCTTGTCATCCAAGATGTTCATGTCTTTCTTTCTTAAGTCATAAAGAAATTATGTTTTTTGAGGGAAACATTTCAGGATTTTTCTCCATATAATAGATTGCTATGGTACCCCGATTTTGAACTTCCAAAATGCGGCTTCAAACGATTCCAAATGCAGTTGTAAATGATCCCAGCTGAGAAAGAAGGTTAACGATTGGTTATTTTCATAAAATAATACAATTTATATACTTTTTAATGTCAAACGCTTGTCTTGTCTTACTCTGCCTGGAATTTTTTTTTTTTCCGGTTCATGACAGTCAGGGTATGTCGAAAAACTCCCATCTCATGTTCTCCCTCAACTTCAAAATCGTCCTATATCGCTGTTTTACCTTTTTTTAAGGGTGTTTAATCTTCTTTGCATGTTTACTTTGCAAAGACTGGGTCGGTACGTCTGCAGCGATGTAGGATGATTTTGAAATGATTTTTGAAGTTGAGGGAGAAAATACGATCTGAGTTTTCCGACACACGCTAACTGTCTTGAACCAGAATACACGGAGTTCAAGGAAAGCAAGGCAAGATGAGCGTTTGAGAATAAAAGTATATAAATTTCATGAAAATAACCGATTATTTCGCTAGATAAGACCCTTCTTCCTCGGCTGGGATCGTTTACAACCGCATTTGGGATCATTTGAAGCCGCATTTAAATTGCATTATGGAAGTTCAAACTTGGGGCACCACATCAGTCCATTATATGGAGAAAAATGCTGAAATGTTTTCCTCAAAAAACATAATTTCTTTACGACTGAAGAAAGAAAGACATGAACATCTTGAATGATAAGGGGGTGAGTACATTATATGTGAATCTTTGTTTTGGAAGTGGACTTCTCCTTTAAGTACTTTAGAGTAATCTTGTATTCAATTCAATTCAATTCAATTCAAATTTATTTGTATAGCGCTTTTCACGATACATATCGTTGCAAAGCAGCTTTACACCAGCAGCTTTGTATGATGTCTTTGAAAAAAAATAATTAGACAAAACTTTTGTCCACTAAAGTTTGGTTTTGTGCAACAAAAAAACATCATGTGGTGCAACCAACATGTGGAAATATGAAAATAAGGCCCATGCAGACTCTCATGACTGTGACAAATCCAATATGTTTCTTAAAATATATAATTTTACCTTTTTATAACAAGGCAAGATTAGGTCAAATTGTAAAATGTCATGTGGTGTGACTCTTTTTAGATATTTTTAGACTGAAATATATTTACCTTTTTTGGAAAATATGAAATATGGCATAAGCAAACATTTTTTTACCTAATAGTTATATCAGATGACTATTATTATTATTATTATTATTATCGTCAGAATGAGACATTACTTGAAAATGATAAAAAAAAAAATTCAAAACTAAATCAAACCAACATGAATTCAAAGAGTACATTTCTAAGGACTTTGGCAAGTGTGTTTTTAAACCAGGTTTTTAAAAAGATTTCTCCTTTTCTTTTACTGTAAACACTCTTTTTTATGTCATTGATCCATATAACACACTAACAACTGCAGTGGTCTGCAACCAAAGTTATCAGAAAGCTATACGCTTTGTGCCCGAGCGAGAGAGAGACATCTATTAAATCATATCTGATGACTAGTAACCCGATTTATAGTTCATGACTCCTGCAGAGTCCCTCAGGAGGTTCTGAGAATCAGTCTCACCGACTTCTCTAACCCTGAGGAAAATTCACACGGTGTGAACACTTATGGGGGGGTGGTTAAGAATCATCACCCTATTATTCCTGGTACATTAAATGTGAAGATGAAAATAATCATCTGTTAAGCCTTATGCAAATCAACCTTAATTTGTCCTCCAGAATTACAGCTTGTAATACTAACATTCTATTCCATGAACTTACCCACAATACATTGCTGACAGAAATAGCAACAGCATTTTCTAAGCCTGGGAAATTTTTCTGGGGGTAATTCATATTACATTTTGAAGCACTGTGAAAAATCAATGACCAATAAACACAGTTGAGACTGGCTTAAAATCAAGGTTAGCCACCATCCTTACAGCAGGCCGGGCTGTCATGCATATCTTATGAATGTAAAGTCTTGTGACTAAACCCTCTCGTTGTGTGTGTTTGTGTGTGTGAACGTCTAATGTTTTCGTTCTCTTTGATTTATAATGATACTCTTGCAAACCATGCAGATATGCTTACATGGTCACACACAAACAGAGAAATGGGTGCACAAACAGTCACACAGAATGTCTGCCACAGTATCGGCCCTTTCCCACCATTCCGTTCCCAGAATGAGGGACATCCTCATGGGAAGTGTGGCTGGTATTTTAACTATTAATGGATGTTTCCTTTTATTGTTTTAGATGCATTAATTTTCCACAATATGTCTCAATCCAGGAACTTCTCTTGGCCTATGATAAACTCAAGTATATTTGTGTTTATTCATCTGTTATTTTTTATTTGCTATCACTTTTGAGCGTATTTTTCCCATTCTAATTTCTGAATTCATATTAAAGCATTCAATGTTTTGAATGGTGCTTTTTTACAATGCATATATTTTCAAAGCAGCTTAACAGGAAAAATATGTTTCAAATACTGCAGTCAAGAAGCCAGTGGTGACTGTGTTTGGTATTGGAGAAAAACCTTGAGAGGCTCCTAACTACAGTAAGTACACAGTCAAAATGACTGCAATTTTTCTGTTATTGTCAATTTAAAATTTGCTTTTTAATATGCATGTCATTCTATTCCAAATCAAGGCAACCCGACATAAAAAGCTCCAATTTTAAAATGCCAGTTCACTTAATTTGAGTGTTCTCACCATTTGATAAATTTAATAACTGTTCATGCGTCATCTCTAGGTATGCAGAAAATTAAGTTATTATGTTAGGGTCTGACGGTCTAGATTCACCCCAGGCCATTCGGGAGATATAACAACGCAAGACATCAGTTTCACACTGCCACGTCTTGTGGTCAGAACAATCGGCAGCTTAAGTTTTAAACAGTGGCAACACCTCCCTGTTCATCTGATACATGGTAAACCACCAGATACACTGAGAGAGGAGACAGTGCGAAATAGAGGTCTAATTCAGGGAGTACAGCTTTGGTCTGAGATCAAGTTTCTCCTCCGCATTCCTAATATAAACCATTATGAGCTACTGATCGCCAATCTGTCATTAGTATCAAATAACACCATAACAGCCTGACAGTGAATTACACACTTAAATTACATTAAAGTAATGGACCTACCTCTCTGCTCCACTTCTGCATTCACAAAAGGGTGGAAGAAGAAGAGAGAAAAAGAGAGAGAGAGAAACAACAGATTAATGATGCAATATTAAATACTTCACAGTAATTCAATTCCATATGCATGTAATGCGTGGCGTATCTTAACCCAATCTTGTGAATATAGTAAAATGTGCTTCATTTGTACTCTAGAAATACCATTAACAAAGTGATCATCATTTTTTGAAAACAAATATAGGGTGTCCAAGTGATATTAAGACTATTAACCAGACAAATGAACGTAATGAGACAGAATATTAAAAAAAAGAAAGATATAGGGTTTGTTTCACAAAAATTGTTCCTTGAGTATTATGATTTAGATACAGAGCAGCCTTCTTGGCCAGCCTTCATGATCGATGAATAAAAGACACAGATTTAATGTGTACTGTTATTTATATATTTATTTTGTACAAGATATATAATTAACTCCAGTTTGGTTTTACTCCAAGTATTAAAACTTGAAGCCTGACAAAAATTGGACTATTTGTTTGGCTGACCAATGGCAAAAAAGGGGGCGTGGTTTAGAAAGTAGTTCGAAAACAACTAGTAGTTTATGCAATTCCATTTGAGACGCTATTAATGTGAAAATTACACACTTCAAATTATCTGTCTCTCACTTTAACTTACTTCAATTTTAATATCTTATTCGTTTTATTTCTGTATATTTCTAGCTTTGCAAAAATATCTAATTACATACACTTTTATTCTTTTTTTAATATACTGTTCACCTTCATCTTTTCACCTCTAATTACATTTCTTTATTTTAAATAATATGCAGCCAACAGTGGAAGACTAAAATAATTTCATTGTATTCATGCACTGACAATAAGAGCTTGACTTGCCTTGAAAAAAATTACACTCAAGACAGTCGCTACAATTTATGTTCCTTTGTGTATGTCTGTGTGTGTGTACTTCTCTATGAAATATGCATGAGGATGAACTGTTAATGCATCACTCAATAAATAAGCCACCACACAACAGAGAGAGACTGTGTGAGTGTGTGAATGAGGTTCCAGGAGATCTGATTTAGAAGCAATTATGTCTCCCACACACACACACCTAGTCGAGTTTCAGTCACATTGTACAAGGATCAATAACAGATAGTCATTGGCTGTCATTTATAATGAATAAAGAAGTGCCTGAACAGACAGGATGCGTCTAGGCCCACTGGGAGGTTACGACTTCCTCTACTAGTACCCTATCCATCACAACTAACTGACAGGCAGGTGTGGATGATGAACAGATTTCTACTGTAAGTTTACCAGAATCATTGAGGTAGCGACATATCCTTTGTTCCGTACTGTGAAAGACATCTGAGTGAAATCATGGTTCTACCCACCATTTGTTGATTAGACAATGGCAGATCTGAATGTGAGCTTGCAGTCAATTGTAAATAAGAGGCAGGGTTTAAGCAGACTAAATGATTGGAGAAGTCCAACATACATCACCCGAAAGAAATCATAGGAAGATTGACATTTTGATTAAAGAATTAAGAGAGAAAAAAGAAAAATTAAATGCATGCACAGATCAACTGTGCACAAAAAGATCAATAATATGCATTTAGGAAACAGATTTCCATTTCATGCCAACATCAAACAGAGCTGCAAAAATATTGATTGTTTTCAAACAGGTTTTCAAAACACTCCCAGTCTGTAATTGGTCAGTCAAACAGACAGCCCCTCCCCAAATTCACGCTATTGGCTGAGCCATTGTTGCTATGCTAGGTTGGCAGAAAAGCTCAAACAAACAGATAAGATAGTGCCCAAAAAAATCAAGATACATCCCATTTCACACACTTCTGCACTATTAACTGCCATTTTGTGTGAGCAGTATGAGTAGTGCAAAAACAGCAACATGTAGTACAATACAAAATATTCAGTTTATGTATTTCTACATGATCATTCAATGGTCACAACTGTCCCTCAGTATCGAAAATAGAAGGGCTAACCATGCTAAGGCTCTTGTAACAATTTTTCTCACCCTGATATGTGACCCTGGACCACAAAACCAGTCATAAGGGTCCATTTTCCTATGGTTTGTTAAGACTGGACAATATTTGCCTGAGATACAATTATTTGAAAATCTGGAATCTGAGGGTGCAAAAAATCTAAATACTGAGAAAATCGCCTTTAAAGTTGTCCAAATGAAGTTCTTAGCAATGCATATTACTAATCAAAAATTAAGTTTTGATACATTTACAGTAGGAAATTTACAAAGTATCTTCATAGAACATGATCTTTATTCTTATTCTCATTCATTTTAATCCATACAATGTATTTTTGGCTATTTCTACAAATATACCCATGCTACTTAAAGGTGCAATAGGTGATTGTCTTCAGAAACATTTTTTGTTACGTTGGCTGAAAGTCTTTTCACATCCCGATAGCAATCATTAAGTTATTTATACGTGTTTATATATTCTGTAAAAACATAGGACCAAGAAATGAGCATTTACGGTAGTTTTGTGGCAGACTGACAACTGCACATGTACGTAACGTGTGTCTGTACGTTCTGGAAAGGTGAAGAGATGACTCGCTCTACCGACATCTGTCTCTCTTTATTTTATATATTTCCTTTCACTTTGTGACCTGAGTTGAATGCATGTTTGTGTACATTTTTTCTTGCGCGATCCCCATTTATGTGGATAAGTGTATTGATGCGTGAGGCGTTTTATTAAACTCGGGAAAATCCGCCATCTTCTAGTTTCCTGTGCAATTATTAGCAGCACACAGTTTTCCTATTTGGGCTGTTGAACATTTCAACTTGGTGTTACAATGTATTGCAGTAATGCTGTCTCTGGTCGTCTAGTCTGTGTGCGTTCATGCATTTGGGAGGCGTGGCTTTGGATGGCGATTTGCTGGGAGGATGCGACGTTCACTTTCAGTGTTATCAGGCTAAAGTTAGCATTTTCCAAGATCTCCTATTGCAATAGACTGGTTTTGTGGTCCAGGGTCACATATCGTTCCAAACATAGATTAAATTCTTTCGTCTGTGTAACACAACAGAAAATAATTTGAGAGAAGATGAAACAAAGAATAATTTGAAAGAAAATGTCTGCGTTTTTTCTTTTTGTCCATACAATGAAAATCAGTGGGGTTATTTTTGACCCTACTGACTTACATTGTACAGATAAAAACAGCTGAAACATTTTTAAAACTATCTTCTTTCGCCTTCCACAGAAGAAAAAAAAAGCTGGGTTTGGAATGAGTAAATGATGTGAGAATTTTCATTTTTGGATGAACTATCCATTTAACGTAAATAAGACGACTTACAGAGACGCAGGATTAAAAACTACTTTATTCCCTCCATAAAGACAGTAGTTAATCACACAGATCTAAGGAGCAGGTACTGAGTATCTATATGAGGTGATGTTTTTTGAGTGTGTAGGTAAAACAGACATCCCATATTGAGGCCAAAGCAGAAAGGTTGACTGGAGTTCTGCCAACTCCTCCATCACAGGGGAGAAGAGAAAGCCAAGAAAACCTCAAGAAAACATTTGGAACATATTCCCATGGGTTTCTAAGACTGAAGTAATTAAATTACCTGCCTGTGTGTGTGCATGTGAGACTGTTTGTGTGCATGTCTGTACGTATGATGGACCTCCCCACTAATTAGTGGGCCTGTGGAAAAATGTTTAAGGCTTTTTTCTGACCAGATGGTCACAAACACACATGTATGCACTTATGAGCACTCACACACACTTCACGACCCCTGTGCGCAGGACGATTTATGGTCAAAAGGTCAAAATGAACCGTGTGTGCATCCTGCCTGTGTGTCCTTTGTGTCATTTAGCTCTGTGCAAGAAATTCCACCGTGTCTCTGCTATTCCACCCATTTGTGAATCAGAATGTGTGTGTATGCGAATGTGTAGGTGAGACAAAGTGTGTAAGTGTATTCAGGCTTTTCCTCCTGCCAGTGCCGCAGTCATACGATACTGATTTATCGTCACCGTTGCCATGGCCACCCCAGATTGGAACACCAACCCCACAGAAACCGTGAGAACTTGAAACCACATCGCTCAACCCTCAGATGATTGACAGGCTCTTTTCCCATGAGTCATGGCAAGGGACGAGGTCGGACGACAGCGGATAAATGCGACAGAAGTACATTCATATGTATTTTTCTGTCAGGTACAAGTTCATATATGGTGACAGATCTGATTGAGGTGCCAGGTAGCAATCACTGCAATGCTAAGCTTTTAGGAAAGTACAAAAGTTTCTAATCAATTTGATATGCAAATTTGACACCTGAACTATCAGTGTCTCTTTATGTAAGTACATGTGAGTGCACTAGTTTTTTTCTGTACTTGTGAGGGCTAAATTTCAGAAAATGCCCGTCTTCAATGTCCAAGTTTGAAATCGAAATGATTTGTGGTGTAATGTTCATTTTTAACATCCATTACCACAGTTTCTTTAAAAAAGAACACCAAAAACTGCAGGTACAATGAGGCATTACGAAGTACAGACGGCCAGGCAAAAAAAGACTGAAGTACAGCCACACATTATATGTGTTGGCATGTGAATCGTGTACTGGCCATCTGGCTAAAGTTATATCCAATATTTCAACCAGCTTGTCATGACGACTTAACCTCAGTAAAGCCAGTAAACCTGGGAAATATCACACCATACTTGCGATAATACCAGAAAGGGACATGACGTAACTATCTGTAAAGCAATGTTTACAGGAATCACAATGGAATTACATCAGTAAGGCATAGCTTTCATCTACCAAGAAAAGTATTTCTACCTCAAAAAGAGCAATTCAAAAAATAAACAGGCTTTTACTGAATAATTCATGTAAAAAATGCAATCTTCACATTTCAAGTGTTTCTATAACCGTAATTTCTGCTATTTAAAAAAAGGGAGGGACAAAGCTAAAACATTTTCTGTGGAAATCGACATTATT
>JAHKKF010495361.1:0-21011 GCA_019740295.1 Labeo calbasu | reverse complement strand
GGGACAACCCTCGGATGTCCCCCCAGGATTTACGCCCATGCGCATGCGTGTCATGTGCCTGTCTGTCAAAGGGAGGAAGTCACGCCCTATTTTGGAGCGCCCACCCAGTTTTGGAGTTCCTGCCCCCATTTGGAGATCTCCAGGCTGCAGTTATATACCTCTCAATTTTCCGGAATCTGTGTGTGCGTTCACACACAACCCGTAAAGACACATGACATTTGGATGCGACGTGTAATGCGATGTGTACTGTTGAACTGCCTATATCTCTGCTTCAGCACGGATAGTGATAGTGAGGCGCTCCCTTATCTCATATATGCGTCATTCCTGTTTACACGTATTTGTTCATCCCGAACGTGGATTTGCCTTCAAATCACCCGCTAAAAGAGTTGCACGATAACGTGCGTCATCACTTCAACACAGCCTTTACGCAATTGGTTCTGGCTTTTGTTCACACAGCGCTCATTCCGGGACTGATCCTGGCAATGTTACTAGGTCCCCAACCTGGGATCATTCCCGATACGTGTTTGCGTTCACACAGAAGACACTCTGACAATTTTTCGCCAATTTTCCGGAATCAACACGCAGTGTGAAAAGTGCTTAAGTCAAATAAGGACTAACCCAACTTTTTCATTCAAATTTTAACCCAAAAGTTGGGTTGAAACAACCCAGCTTTTCTTTTTTTAGAGTGAACCATTTTGGCTTCCCCAAAGGCTTTTCTCTTTAAAGAACTTTTTTTTCTTAGTATGAAGATTATTTTAATAATCTGAAGAATATTTTTCTGTTATAAAGAACCTTTTGTACTATGGAAAGGCTCTTCATGCAGTGCCTTTAGTTTTTAAGCTTTATTTTTGAGAGTGAATCTGAATAGCAGGTTGAAAAGTCATCATTTTTGGACATCATTTTGCTCAAAAATTACACACCGCACTTAACTAATGTTAACTTGCTCCATACATTTTCCTTTAAATAGGTACTCCGAACATGAGAGTGAAAACGACCAGTAGAAGTACTATCACAAAAGTGCTTCAGTGCCCCATGCTGTAACATTGAATATGCAGCAAATTTGCGCTCAGATGTTTCAGGACAGCGGTGCGTGAAATGGAGTTTGCATGTCTAGAGGGTCTGTGTTTATACTTCAGTAGATGATCGACTCAAGGGTTTGTTAAAATGAAAGCTGACATGACTGTAAGTGCCCAGTCTGTAATATTATGCAAAAACACTTTAATGAGCTTGTACGAATGTTTAAACTTGGTTGTTTCACAGTGTTATTTGCCTATTAAACAAAATCAAAAGATTAGGCAATATTTTGACAAACGTCATGTTCCGCTGTGTAACCTAATTAATAAATCTCTTCAAGGCTGCACGTCTCTCTCGGTGTCTCTGTCTGTCTCTCTCTCTCGCTGCATTGCTGTATTGAGGGTCAGGCGCTGCATCGATTGCTCTGAACTGCAGCTCTCTTCCTCCACTGACAGGTTATCTCTCAGAGAGCTGTGCTCAGCATTATTCTCATATAGACGTGATTTATCTCTCTCACACACACGCACGCACAGAACGGGAATTACCCCAACAAACAGCATGTCACTTTGAGAGAGATGCCGGATTGGTTAACAGGCACAGCTAGAAAAGATGGAGCAATAGCTGGTGTGCTGCATTAGGAGAACTGACCTTTCGCTAAGGCCTGCCTTAATGGCGCTGATCATTCAGTGCCTTCCTGTCTGCCGTTTTCCTGCAGTTACTCTTTTCTAATGAATGTTAATGGAAGTCCTGTGTTAAAAACAACCCAATTTGGGGTATTTTGGCAATCCAGTGATTGGTCAATTAGGGACGAACCCAGCCGGTTTGGGTTAAAAGTTTGAACGTGGGGGTGATGATAAAGACATTTATTAAAGATTTCTATTTTAGATAAGATTTCTATTTCTTTTTATTTATTATATAATTACAAAAAAAAAAACCTTGCTACGTGTACTGTGTTAGGCTAACTGAGACTTGTAATACCACTTGCATGTTATTGCTCTTTTGTTGATTTTGATTGCTTCCATTGTAAGTCGCTTTGGATAAAAGCATCTGCTAAATGTCTAAATGTAAATAGTTCCAATAAAATAAAAAATAAAAAAATCGAAGAGATTTTGAAATCCAGAAACAGTTTTAGTACCGTATTGAAAATCAGTGGTCATGCGTATGGACTCTAGATTGTACTGCTGTCCATTTATTTCGCTCTGATTCAAGGCATTCACACATTCCAGCTGCTTTTTGCACTTTTGTTCTGTGTGTAGGGGAGCAATATCAGAATTGTGCAGCCGCACACACATGCAGCTTAGAGAGGCCACTGCCCTCTTCAGTCAAATCTGCAATGATGTTCTTCCACAGCTTTCTTTTTTGCAGAAGCCTGTTTTCCACAACTGAATGTTATCATTCTTATACTTGCAGGCTGAAAACTCTGTCACTCTGCCTAACAAGAGAATAGCAATTCTTTCTAGGACTGAGTAAGGCTTTCAGTCATTCCTCATGCGTGTATGTCAGGAGTCCAAAAAGAGCCGCCCTATCAAAAACATAATTTAATAAAAACATCATCCGTTTGTGTTCCTCTATTTCAGTGTAAATGTGTAGTGTTCCTCCTTCCTCCTTGCAAACCTTTGCAAATGCACTGAAATTTTATTTCAGTTATTCCTCCAACCTCGTTGTGTTTTTTGGTTCTTTTGGGGGCTTCACAACATCTAGGTACAACATATTGATACAACAATCTGTATTGACATCATATTGACAGAATTGACTGTTGTTCTGTCTTTAACAGAGGTGTTTTGTAGTGTGGACCTCTCCTGCTGTCACCTGACTGCTCTACGGAACCTAGAAGTTGAACAGCTGTACCAGTTTAAAAACACTGCTTTGGTTGCAGAGTCTTTTTCGCATTCTCAGCACTACCTTCTTAACTTTCTTATCTTGAAGAACAGCATTCTGTAGAACTGAGAAAATCTAGTTACTACAGCAGAGAGAAATGAGAACACAGACAATCCAATTCCTTGTGGTATTTTCTGCATCTGCTTCAATTAGATTTGTCTGAGACATGTCACATGGAGAAAGTGTTGTTTAAAGGTGCCCTGAATTCCTCTGAGACATTTCTGCTTAAATAACGTGTGATACACTAGAGGACGACGTTTGGAGTGTGGGAGTGTGTGAAGAGATGCATCACATCCTGTCTGTCACTGTATTATGTTGTACAGTGGGATTGGGCATCAAGGGTGTGTTCCATTTCTTCAAAAATATTGGAACCAAGTGATTTTCATGACGTTCAGTTCTGACAGTGTTTATTGAACATATGCGTTTTTTGTTTTGCATGCTGGAACACCGTTTTAAAACACAGCGTTTCCTGTTAGCAGTTTTCAAATCAGGAGTGACAGTTGATATTTGATTTTTCTTTTTCAGTGAATAAAGCACAACCAGTGTAGTACAATTCCAGAGCAAATTACTCTCATGAACCTGTTATTTTTAATGAATTGGTCAACTGGAATCAATTGCAATCAGTTTCCTACTCATGGTTGACAGCTCACTCAATGACTAAATTAGTTGGTACGATTAGTGATTTACCATCTGACTCAATCACTGAACTACAGGTCATTGCTTTCAGGCATATCCAACTCGAAATGGGCCAAAAACTGCTAGTGTGTTAAAGTCAGCGTGAAATAAAATTTCACTCTACACACTTGAAAATAAATGTTCATGTTGGCATCTTTGGTTCTGTGAAGAACATTTAACATCAATGGAGAATTTTCCATGCTCAAATGATTGTTTATTTTGTAAAAAAAGTTCTCTTTAGTGCTCTTTAAGCTAAGAAAAAACTTTGGGAAACCCAGAATGGTCCGTTAATGGCATCACTGTAGAAACCCTTTTTGGGAAACTTAATTTTTTAAGAGCGTATCTTAATGCATTTTATTGATTTGTCTTGTGAAGGATTTATCCATGCATGTTTTGACCATGTCATTTTTAATCAAAATCGCAACCTTCCAGTGAAATGACAGACTTCTTCAATCATTTAGTCCATTCACACCCTGTCCCTTTCTTACAATTGACTGCATTCAGATCTTTCTCCATCAATCAGTGTATTGAACCAATTGATTTTTTTTCCCTGCTTTGTAATCTTAATCGAGTTTACTTAAATGTACATCACAGTGCAGGAGAAAAGATCTGTTGCAAAGTTTGTACAACAGATTTTTGTACACAAGAGTTTTGTACACTTTTTTTAAAATACAGTTGAGGTCAAAAGTTCACATACCTGTACACCTTACAGAATCTGCAAAATGCTAATTATTTTACCAAAATAAGAGGGATCGTACAAAATGCATGCTATTTTTTTTATTTTTTTTTTATTTAATACTGACCTGAATAAGCTATTTCGCATAAAAGATGTTTACATATAGTCCACAAGAAAAATAATAGTTGAATTTATAACAAATGACTGTGTTCAAGAGTCCCTTGTTTGTCCTGAACAGCTAAACTGTCTGCTGTTCTTCAGAAAAATCCTTCAGGTCACACAAATATTTAGTTTTTTCAGCATTTTAAGGTATTTGAACCCTTTCCAACAATGACTGTATGACTTTGAGATCCATCTTTTTACACTGAGGACAACTGAGGGACTCATAACTATTACAGAAGGTTCAAACGCTCACTGATGCTTCAGAAGGAATAGCCATGCATTAAGAGCCGGGGGTGAAAACTTTTGGAATTTGAAGTTCAGGGTAAATTTAACTTATTTTGTCTTCTGGGAAACATGTAAGTATCTTCTGTAGCTTCTAAAGGCAGTGCTAAATAACAAAAATATGATATTTAGGCAAAATAAGAAAAATGTACACATGTTCATTCTGTTCAAAAGTTTACATCCCTGCTCTTAATGCATCGTTTGTCCTTGTGGAGCATCAGTGAGTGTTTGAACCTTCTGTAATAGTTGCATATGAGTCCCTCAGTTGTCCCTCAGTGTGAAAAGATGGATCTCAAATTATACAGTCATTGCTGGAAAAGGCTCAAATACACAAAAATGTTGAAAAACCAAAGAATTTGTGGGACCTGAAGGATTTTTCTGAAGAACAGCGGGCAAGTTAACTGAAAAACAAGGGACCCATGAACAGCTATCACTAAACAAACAAACAAACAGAAAAACACAGCTGTGGATCATTCAGATAACAACACAGTATTAAGAATCAAGTGTATGTAAACTTTTGAACAGGGTTATTTTTATAAATTCAACTATTATTTTCTCTTGTGGACTATATGTAACATCTTTTATGTGAAATATCTTATTCAGGTTAGAACTAAATATAAAAAAAACATGCATTTTAAAATAATTAACATTTTGCACATTCTGCCAGGTCTGTTTAAACTTTTGACCTCAACTGTATTTTATATGTTAATAATTTAATAAGAATTTGTATATTATTATTAATACCTTGAGTAAATTGTATTTGGTTAAATTAAATAGTTATGATTTCCATATTGAATATCCAATTTATGGAAAATTTAAACATAGAAAACAAACTTTCGTATCTTGTGTCCTCAGCAGCTGGCAAACCCTAATGCACACAGTTGCCAGGCAGAACACCTGGTTATTGACTTATTGTGTTTCTCCTTTTTAATGCAGATTGCCTCTTTGTTATATGTAATGTACTATAATAAGATATTGTCTCACTACAGTTGCTGAAATCTGAAAACGATTGTAGTGCTGTTCCTCAGGGAACAGCCATGATGCAACGTAGCAGCAACAAAGTAAGCAGCAGTGTCAACCCTAGACAGTGTGCACGTAGGGTTTTATAATGACAACAGAGTGCGTGTTCAGTGTAATATCCCTGCTGCCAGACCTCCCTGAGCCTAGAGCCAGAATCCCCTGTTTCAAGGGCCAGGAGTTCTGGCGCACATATCGGCCTCATTTCTGATTGCCTGCGGTCTTTCTTTGCTTGAGCTAATGGTGTCCAATTCACAAACAAATCATTCTGTTGAAGCAGTTTGTTTAATGATTTGGCACAGAATCACATATTATTCCATTGTAAGACAACATACTTACCAGGAGTGACACTAAAAAACAAGAGCTTATCATCCTAACCAACACAATAAACAACAGGACATGGTTTTAAGCATGTGAATTTGAAGATGTAGTTTGTTTTTTTGACAATTTCTTCACAACAGGCTGATATAAGTATAATAAGTATATTTTTTTCTTTTATCAAAGCAATGAACATAATGCCCCCCCCCCCCCCCCCAAAAATAGGACTACAGAATTATTAATGGCACTGTTATGGAATCTGAATGAGAATCACTGATGTGTTTTATGATGTTAAAATACTTGATCGTAGTTTAATGTGAGAGAGAGCTATAATGTTGTTCAGCAGTCTTACCCTGGTGTCAGAAAGTTTGATTACTTCATTCTTTGAGATGGAAAAACACTCTATGAAGGGAAAATAGATGCTTTCTCAGAGAGTTAAGGTGTTTTTGTGGTGGTGAAGGCAAACACTGTATTTAGGCTCTGTCTGTGATACTAAAGTTGCCTGGAGATTGTCTTTCTCCCTGTGGAAAACTGGAAGATGATGTTTTCCGCCCCATGAGATCTGAAAACCCATCAGAGCCCGTGGGTCGATGGTGCACACAAAAACACCGTTCTACAAAACACAAACATTAGATATAACTGACCTTGCTGGTGTTGATATTGAAATCTGATATCATGTTGTGCTGGACATCAGATGGGTGAAGTCTGCTGAAAACCAGCATCGTGACCAACAGTCTCCATAGGAAAGAATTAATGAAGTGGAACCATCTCACTGTTCAGCCCAATTTGGACAAAACAAATTTTCCCTGAAGAGGTCGGGTAAATTTGTGTGATTTGAACCTCGTCCAAACACGTCTTTTATGGAGCATATGACCTATTGTTTTTTTTCCCCAGCTTTAAACTCCTCTGAGACATATAATGTCTATGTAGCGTTATTTTTTTACTTTTATTATTTTTCCACAATATTTTGACCATAACTGAGGTTATTTTATCATTATGCTGTCTGGTGAACCTTCACTTTAGATTTAGACGTTTTCCCCAACTTACTAAAGTAAAATAGCAGTTAAAGTCCCTATGAAACTCCCTATGAGTTTTTTTTTTTTGGCTTTTTGACTAAATTTGCATTTAGAAAATATAAGCATTCAAAACTTTCAATCTCTAACTTTTGCCAATATGGATCAACGATTTTGATGACATCACCCTGCACTTCAGCTTCTCATTAAACTTTCTGTCCAATCAAATGCTCTCTAGAATCCGATGCGTCCCACCCCCTACACTATAAATAGACGCTGAAGCTACAGCTCAAGGGCTCTGGCCCAAGCAGTGATATAAACGAAACGCTATTGGCTATTTAAAAAAGGGTCGTCCTGTTTCACTTGAAATTATGTCAATGCATAGAATAATGCTGCATGTTTCAAAGCACTTCAGTGGACCTTTAAATGGAGTGGTCTACCGGCTTTCTTTTGAAGGCTTGATTGTGTTTATGGTATATGAACAGTCTGTTGATTTTCTGGTTACTCACTGAGAAATTTGCAGTTGTCTCAGATTGGTTAGCTGGCCCAGTGTGTTGTGATTCACTGACCACTTACCATGTTCCTGGGGTCAGGGTTTATGTACATTTTAAAGGTTTGTGATGTCACTAACCCAGGAAATAGCTGGTTGTAGTTCCTACCAGCTGTTTGTTGTAGGCCTTAAGAAGCAAATTCAGGCACATTACACACCAACTAAAGTTAGAAATGGTAAATTCGCAATCCATGACCCCTTTAACAGTTCAGGTACCATTGCTGTCCCATTTTATGTAACAAAAGTAGCATCTGTGTGTATGCATATTAGGGTCCTATGGTTTCCACAATAAGGAATCATGGAATCCAGTCATAAAAAAGTAATTTACTGTATAACACGGAGTGTCAAATTCTGAATGAACAAATAAAAAGTAGGTCGGTACACCTTAAATCAAATGGCAGTATTGACTTATCTATTTAAAAATGAATTTTGCATGTCTCCTTGTGAATGAATGTGACATACAGTTTCACCTACTTGAGTGAAGCTTGCTGTGTTTTCAGCTTCATAGGGCCCTAGTATATGTAAATTATTTCCATGACATAACTATTTAAGGTGAGACACTGCAGGTGAATGGGGGGAAAAATTTACTAATAGTTATCGCAGTTATACATTGATAATTGCAAACATTTTTTGTACTACAAGGTTTCTAAAATGTAAGGTTTAAATATGCAATTGAGGCATTATTTAATGACGTGCTACTTTGCATACATTTCTAGTACAAAAATCTAAACACTGGATGAAGTCAGTTTCAAAATTATTATTATTATTATTTATTTTATTTTTGACATTATTAGAGTCAAATGTTTTTATAAAGGGGATTTTGGGATCTCATTTTGTCACTCCATAATTCAGAAAATACTTATCACAGACAATTTTGGGGGAATAAAATGCTGTATACAGTCAACCAAATTATATATGAACAAATCCCTCTGTAAAATCCTTCAGGATATAGACAGTAGTAAACATGTAAAGTTTGTGTGTGTGTCTAAGTGTTACTGAAGTGGAGATTTATGGCTCAGTGTAGGAGAAAAAGCTCATTGTGGGAAAACGGCCTTTAAAAATATGTATTGTAATTGAAATCTATTGATAAATCAAACAGATAAAGTACTATAAAAGAAAGACTTAACAGTGTCTTTTGGATGTTTTCTTTCCACTAGTCTGAAAAAAAAACAAAAAATCTCAAATTTGACGGGTGCACGAAAAGAAGTGTCTCCTCTTAATGTCCAAATGATCTTAAAGTGGAGGACTCAATTTGAATCAAGTCTTTGTCTTAGGTTAAGGCTCAAATCTTTATCTGATCTCCTGGGAGGCGTGTGTGCCAGAGAGGAACGGCATCATTAACAGAAATAGGCTGCAACTGTGAACTGAAGAGATAAGATTTGATTTTAATGGCACCACATTTTAACTCCGTTACAGTAGAACATAATTTTATTTTATTTTTGTAGATGGATAGATAACTATAAATCCTATCAATGCAGAGTATAAATCCATTTGCACGCATTCAGCCGTATAAAAATCTCTGCAGTGAACGAGTGAAGCCGAAAGGTTGGACAAGTATTGATTCAGTCTCTTGTCTCTTAGGAAAATGAGTGGGTCGTGACATTTTAATCTTTGATCCTACTTTCAATGAGCTTGCAAAAAAACAATATTTGTCATGAAGACCTATCACTGATTGCTCTTGGACGGTTGTTTCTGTAAACCCTTGTGGCTTTGTATGTTCACTGATTCGCTTCAGTGAATCATTTGTTTTTAATTGTTTCTCATCTCTCCAAGGAGCTTATGTTTAGTTATGTGATTATGTTAATTGGAAACCCTACAGATTGTATTATCTATAAGTAATACATTTGCAATTGTTGTGATAAGGGTGAATTATTACCCTAAAGGCTTTTAGGATTCAATATTCAAATAACGAATGCCAGCTTTCCCAAACACAGAGTCTTCCATAGTTTAAGTGATTCAGCAGCAGCCTCTGAAATCTAATTTGTTTTTAATTAAAAGAATGGATTCCCTAAAAATCATTTATTCACCCTCATGTGGTTCCAAATCTGTACAACATAATTCTTTATTCTGCAGAACACAAAATAAAATCGTTTGAGAAATTTCACAGGTGTTCATACGATGCATTTCAAACGTCACCAAAATCTGTTTGGTTACCAACATTCTTTAAATTAATTTCTTTGCATCATGCATGAAACTTTAGTAATGAATTTGTGCCTGCATATTTTTAAGGTTGCCATTTGAGCATATACAGAAATTGTAATTGTCGAAAACATGTATTGTATTCTTTAATGTTACATTTTTGACAGTGTTGCGCAAAACTAGCTAATTGTCATGATGGCTGCAAAGTGGCACTGCCGTTTCTGATTCTTGCCACTAAGGCGTATTTTACAACAGCTAATGTGGCTTTTGAGTGTGTGTGTGTGTGTGTGTGTGTAAAGTTGAAGTGCATACGTGTTGTTTTATTTACTCTAAGCCATCCTCCGACACCATTACCCCAGTGACGTGAACTTTAAATGACTGCAGACTCTTGTCTTTAGTGGAGCTCTGGGAATGAATTATGAGAAAACTCCACAAATACTCATAATAAGTCATGTCCAACTCTCTCTCATTTTTATTAATAAATGGTTTATGCATCTAATGGATAGGCGATTGAATATTCATGATGTATTCACCCTGATTTTGCTTGTGATATAAAATTAAGCAACATTGTGAATATCTAAATGATTTTAATGAGCTATTTATTGGCTATTTATCAATCAGTCTTTGTCTGATGAGTATAAGATAAAGTTTGGGCTTTAAGGTGGAGAGGTTTTATTAGCGTCTTTATTTTAAATGTCAGAAAAATGGCATTAGATTTGGTAAGTTCAATTAATCTTTATGAATTGCAGTGCGTTCATTATATTGTACAGTTCATCATCATCTCCAATGAACTTCCATGTACAAAATACAGTAATACTATACAATTACCATAGAATATATCATTTCATTTATAGCACATTTATAAATTAAATAAGCATGAACAGCAAAAACACCTGATGCACATTTTTTATTAAACATTTTGTAGCAGTACAGTTAAAAAAAAAAATTGTAGAATTTTAGAGCCGTTACTTGGCTATGATGGTTGTTTGGCCTAAATGATTTTTCTCCTAGAAAAAAAGCTGATACGTAAATACCTAAAAAATAGCTGATACATAAATACCAACACTTATCTAATTTCAAAATGCTCAAAGATATTTTCTACAGAATTTGCTGTATCACTTAGTCATACTGTATCCACCCTGAGGACATGAGCCTCAAAGAGAGTGCAGACAGACAGTGGAAACTTTGACACAAGCAAAGCAAGAAAGAGCCAATTCCCTCCCTCCCAGCCCAGCTGTGCCCCCCAGCCTGGCAGACTGTGCCATGACGCTGGAGACGCCAGTATTCAGATACATAAGCCATCAGCGTTTCCACCAGCAAATATCTTTCCTGCAGAGGAAGAGTCAACCGCAGCTCTGCAGTGAGAGACGGACTAGGAGCCCAGGAATCTCCAGTGAGTCAGTGGCTGGGTTTGTGTGCTCGTATTTGCGCAACGGTCACTAAGGATTCTCCAGTGAGTCATGTGTGAGGCTTGTTTGACTGTTTGTTGCATTGAGGTTACTCACTCTACTTTGGAGCCTGTGGACTTTGCAGTCTGTTTACATATGCAACCAGACTATGACTCATTAGGTCGGCAGTGTGCTCATAGCATACACAATTACGTGAATGCAAATACGGTACTTCTTTATGTAGCTGCATTCTGAGATGTAATGGATTCCAGTTCATAAAGTAATGAACTATAGACAGGAATAAAATAAACAGTTAATTTTTGGCAATATTGTCGGCTTGATTGCACAGACACTGTTTTAAGAGAACTGAGCTGGGCAGGACGATGACATCACTGAATCAACGAAGAACTGACTAACTGAAAAACTGATCATTTACTATTCTCCTCTTTTATAGGTGCTTTGCAGTAGAATTGAATTTTGCTTGCATTCTCGACACACTATTTTCCTGTTTAAAGAGGTCATCGGATGCCCATTGTCAACAAGTTGATATGATTGGGCTCTTAATAGAAGTCTGTAGCATATTTTGGTTAAAAATTCTCATTTGTCGTGAAAAACAACACCTCTTTTACCTTGTCAAAAACAGCTTTGTTCACAGTGAGCCGTTTCGGTGCATGTCCCTTTAAATGCTAATGAGCTTTCTTCACCCCGCCCCTCTCTTCTGTGGGGTGACGAGCAGTTCACTGAGAGACTGTAAACTTTAGCCGCGGAACTTGCTAACTAGCACATTATTAGGAAAAGCTATTTGCAGATTCGGGCAAATCTTACACTCACTTCAACTGTAGGTGAAGCTGAATCACGAATAATTTGTGCAAACACATGCATTTGGGTAGATCGGGGGTGCATTCCCTTCAAAAACAAAAGTAATCCACTGCGTCTTCAGCGGCTCAGATGTTGGGAGTAAAAAACGACTGCTTTGTTCATTATTACATGCAACAAAACACCTCGGTCGCTTAGGAGACATTCTTGTCTACCATGCTGTGGCGTCGAAACAGTGGTGGACAGTTCATAGCTCACTCATGGCAGGTCAATGCTAAAATGGGCCACTCAGTCAACAATCGTGGGAGGGGCCTGGGCCTGTGTGACATCACACAGCCAAGAATCTGAGAATCACTCTATATTGCATATAGCGCACAAATAATGGTGACTTGACTTGGTATCAGCCAATATTGGTGATTTCAAAAAATATTTATTGATGTCAAGTGAAATTGCATATGTAATTGTGCACATTTCCGCTATTTTTATGTTTATATTATATTTATCCTAAATGAATGATTACTTAAAATTACTTGAATCTTTAAAAACATAAAAAATCCTGTTGCAAACTTTACGTAATAATGCTGTGATGCCTAAATTCACTTGTAGCATCTAAAACTTTCTGTTGGTTTTTTTCCACGTAATTGAATTTATTTTTATTGACAACAAACTAATGGAGCAAAAGCACACTTTGAGACACATTTTCACCAGCAAACAGCTGTCCAAAGCAGCCCAAAATCTGTTGTTGTTGTTTAGGTTCTGCACATTCTACAGGGATTTAGAGTAAATTTGCTTGTCACTGCCTGAAATTTAGAATTGACAGTACAGAGTTTGTAGTCTTTAGAATGTAGTTGTAAGTCCTGTGAATGACCAAACCCTGAGTACTTATTTAAGCTTGCCTTCTGTTCACACAGAGGAGAGACAACAGGTTTGTTTGTGCGTGCCAATGTTGGGAAGTAACTAACAGAAGTAGAATGGGTACAACTTGGCATCTTTCAGTAGCGTGACAGCTGTTTTAAAATGTGCAGCTTTTTCCAAGCTGTTTATTTCCTATAAGTGGCAATCTACCGTAACAAGGTGCTACACTTCTGTTTTTATTTTACTTTGTTTTACACACAGCCCAGTGTTGTTGTTGTTTTTAACTGAAACTAAAGTATTAAATATAAATATTCAATGAACATTTTCAGCTTAAATATATTTTAGTTAACTGCCAAGGCAACATTTCTACTTTTAAGTACTAAAATTTAAGTCAATAATGCATTTGATTCATACAGTATGAGTATGTGATCCTTCAAAACACTCCAAGTGAAGAGCTGTGGTGGCATCTGATGTATTATGCACAAAATCATTTTATAAGCACCCTAGCAATGACAGCAGTAATAAGCCCAGTCATCACAGGTTCACACGGTAAAGAGCTGAAGCAGTAGTATTTTTACTACGTTCGATATGAATTCTATTCAGCTCAGTTAAATGCTGTTTGGGTAGGTGGATGCTATTTGTGCAGCTGTAGTGCAGATGATTTGTGAATAGAGTAGAGCTCTTCAGAAACTTGATTCTGGCTAATGGTGACCAGACCAGTCTCACATTTCACTAAGCTTCACTGCAAGTAAATTTACAAACATCAATGATCTCCACAGATGGTATAAATAACTGTCTGATTTGCTGCATCTCACTGCAGTGAGAAGCAGGTGTAAAACATTGACCCAAATGAATCCAGACAGGATGATTCAGCTGCACTGACTTTATACTTTCAGATGCACAAAGCTTTTTTGGCTAAGAGGTGTAATATGGTGCTATATATAAATAAAGTTTCGGAAATCTGGCTGTAATGCTTTGTGTTTAGTTTTTAAAGGTCAGGCAGCAACAGAACACATTAGGGAAATAATAATAAGACAAACTCAACATCTAACATCCCTATTTAGTGTTTTATTAGTGTTTAGTTCTCAAAAGGTTTTATTGCTCTCAGTACTAAGGATGGCTAGACAGGGAAGAGCGGTCAGGTCCCATTGACCCTGAACTATATATACTGTGGTTGCTATGTAAATGCAAATTGTTGCAGTGACAAAGGATCTAATGATGTATCACGAATTATCAGAACTATTTCAGCTAGAAAGTACTATCGTGGTTTACCTGGGAACCTAAAGCTGCACTAGGTATATGTCACATATTAGCACAAAAAACTTGATATTTTGAGCACATAACGTATCAATCGTACTTACAGGTTGTGGTTCGGAGACGCTTGTCGGTCCAAATAAAGAGGGTACAGACTTATCTTTCATCGGCGAGCATTTAGCGAATCTGGCGTTGAACTCGCAAAGATTAGAGAAGCAGTCCTCAGTAAAATAACGAGTGCAATAAAAGGTTCGAATTGTATTGCTGCGGTATCATGGAAAAAATGAATTTTAACCACTGATTCTTCACATCATCATCTTTCAGCAATAAAAACAAAAAAACTTTCCTTCACAGCACAGAATGCAGCGTCTTCTCGACATGATGTAAACACAATAACTAGCAAATGCAATACGTTACCGAGTGACGTAGATTGGTAACAGTCAGAAGATTCAAAAATATGACACATCATTAAGGCGATTCAGAATTGACTCTTTTTTTGAGAGACAATATCTTTATCGTTCACTTTTTTGGATTAACAACTTTGCAGATTGTTTACATTGATAGCTACGTTACAAACTGCAAAAGAGATTTTTCAAAAGCCCATATGACCTGTTCTTTTAAAGTGCAAAAGGTTTTAATTAAATGTAAAAAAAAAAAATAATAAATCTGATGGTGTTTTTAAAGGGAAGGGCGTGACTGTAAGGTAGAAAGGTGGCGTAAAATCACTAGCTGAATTTAAGAACAGAAATCAATGGGAAGCTTACCCAAATATTGGTGTGTGTGTGTGTGAGCGCGCGCATTCACTCCTAAGTGAATGGTGTCTGGGGGGCTGTATCCCAGCTCTTAATGGAAGTGTTCATAATGATCACCAATCAGTGAAATATGTGTGGCTGTTGTTGCGAAACACCCATATGGCCGTGTGTCTGCAGTAATACTACAAAGTGCTGCAGCGTGCATTGATTAATGTTACAGGCAGGGGAGTGTGTGCCTGTAGACGTGTTAAGGTGTTTTATTAAAACAGCTTGTGCTCTTGTGTTAAGGACCGGCCACATCCTGTGTCGAAATCCTCATGTGCACGTACATGCGCATGCGGTGTGAAATGCGTTCTGCTGAGCTGTTTCAGCGCAGTGCGGGGGTAGCGGGGGTGTTATTGCATGTCAAACAGGGAAACACTAGGTTTCAGAGCGAGGGAGGGAGGGATGGGGATGGGGATGCCGGCGAGAGGCGAGGTAAGGGGTAACCCTCCTTTCCAGGCAAGGGATTCCACCACTGCAGTAATCAGCGTTTCCTGCAGTCTCTCTCTGTGCTTGCGCAGATTTCCCGTGCGCACGCTCTCACAAACGTGTTCCCCCAGAAATCCTTTCATCTGACTCCAGTCATCAGTTACCATGACACACTCTCTCGCTCTCACTGTCCTTCTGCCTGTACTGAACCGTTCAGACAAAAGAAACTCAGTCGAGCAGGACATTCTGTGTGAAATAGATTGTTTTCTGTAATAGTTTGTATATGTGGACATTGGTACACCACACCCATATATGCTTATTGAACATTTAATTGCAAAATCATTTAATTTTATAGGGAGTTGGTCTTTTATTACAGTTTTAATTGTTATAGGATGCTTACCAATAAATGCTGGAATATGGATGTGACTTCTGTTTAGACATAGAAGCATCCAAGTAGCAGATTTAATTAGTGAAAAAAATATGAATATCGCAAAAACAAGTAGCGAAAATGGCAGTTTCCTTCTGATGTGTTCAAGGGAAGAAATTGTCACTTTTACAGAAATTTCTGAAAAAAGAAATACACAGAAGTTGTAGTTGCTGTGACTCTTCATAAATTTAAAAGGTATTTTAAAGGTAAGATGCTATTGTAAAAAACTGTTAATTGATTAACATTAGGTACCCTTACTATAGCAGATCTAATGGGACATTTTATGCAATTTTAAAGTAAAAAAAAATAGAACATTTACAGTTTTTGAAAATGAAAAATAACTACCTCAGCTTATTGGAAATATGCGTGCCTCTATATACATTTCTGCAAAACGTACCCATGTACAAATCACTGCAGTTTCCATTTGAAATGAACACTAAATGCAGTTAAACTCCAAAAACTTGTATTCTTTTTTCACACAAAGTATGATTTACACAGAATTTTGATTAATAAAGCCTAATTTTCACACAGTTACTTACAGAATTTTATGTTATGACTTCAAAACAATTTCAACATCCTGTGCAATTTGAAAATTGATACTTTTGAATGTTGTCGTCACATATATAGCCTCATATGCATGATTCAGTAGGTTCTAATTCAGTAGGTTTGCTCAGTAGCTCATGCGATGCGGCGTTGCACTTGGTATAGAGAAGTTAAAAAAGCACGGCAGCATTAACAGATGCGTTTTTATATCACTTTGGCATTTGTTAACACTATCGGGTAGGTTTAGGGTTGGGTTTGGTGTAGGGGATATTTCCAACACCATAGAGCATTAACCTTTAGTGACACTACCTGGATATTTGAATTCTGAACACGTATCTCAAGCAGCATAATAAAAATGCAGAAATATGTGTCTGTAACAACATAATTAAAACATGTCACGCTCGCGTATTAAACGCGTTTTAGTGCCACTCTCTGGACACTTCACTTTAAAACTGTGGCGAAATGTGCAGTAAGGTACGTAATTACGGTGTTAAAGAAACATATATATAGAGAGGCATGTATTTTCATGAGCCTGGGTTGAAAAATGAAGTCATCTTATAAATTACAGCAAAAACATTCTCAAAAATCTGTGTGTGCATGTGTCTAGAAGATGTGTTCACTTGTGTGAGCAAATGTTTAAAGAATTTATTTTTGAGTGAACGATCGCTGTAAAATTGTGATGCATTGTGGTTTAGATTAAACTTTGTGTTCTACAGCATTAGACAATATTTTCTTTTCTGATTGAATTAATTAATTTTAAATGTGCATCTACAAATTTATTCAGTAAAATGTTTTCATTATCAATTATGTGCAGAGAGAGTGGATTTGTTTTGGACTTTCTTTTTTTTCACATCTTGTAGTTTCTGTTTAGCATTTTTCATGCAACATGCCAAATTATGCATAAAAACTACAGGATGGAAAGCAGACAAGTGAGGTTAGGGTTACTGAACAGGGCATTTTACAGTATGTAAGTGCCATTATGTATTAGGATTAAGAGAATAGAGCGGTTGTGGAGAGGATTGAAAAATGAGGGTGATAGCAGTCTAAAACTAAAATCATTTTAGCAGTGGAGTAAGTTATTACGTTTTGATAAAAGGTGATAGAGATGTCAGGGTGCACCAGTGAATCATTCACAGTAGACCTGAAACATTAAAGGCCGAGATTTCTTATTGGTTTAAATGCCAAAACCAGGCACTCATTGCGTGAGATGCTAAAAAACAGCAAGATATCATGCGGTGGTTAAAAACGTTCACCTAACATAGTTGTACATAGACCAACAAATAGAAAACAGCTCGGAGCCCCTCAATTCTACTTCATTTTTCTGCCTTTTGCTCTCTCACGTTCTCTCTCCTTCTCCGTCTGCCTAAATGACATTGATTCTACGGGTGCTGTGCTATTGACCAGCCCTCTGTTGAATATTTCAGCTGCTGTGTAAGCGTGCAGAGGGGACGGGAGGGGTTTTCTAGTTCCCCGTCTTCACTACAGCCCTACTGCACACTGAGTGCTGTGTTCAACACGCACACATCACACCACTGTGAATGCAGTGCTATTCATTTAATCCCACACAAGCTGTTCTCTCCTAATAACTAACCAACACAGCGTCCGTTGATTCCTTACAGTGCAGAACGATGGCAGCAGGGTTGTCTATTTATTTGTCTTTGTATTATTTTGCAGCATGAATTTTCTGTCTCATCACATTCGATTCATACTGAGAGCTGACGACTCAGACAAAACAATTTCTTTTGCTGTGACCCTGTAGATTCAGCGGTGCAAAAAACACTGTCAATTTTTTTTAATGCTCTACACTGAAAAATAAAAAAAAGTTGTACAAACTATTTCCACTCAGAAATTGCTACAATTAATTACAAAGAAACAGCAATCAACACTAAATTAAACATGGAATTATGAAGTAGAAAGATTAAAGTACCATTTAATGATCCCGTTTCAATTACAAATTGGAAAATAATTTTTTACAGTGTATCTGGAATATCAGAGGAATTGCAGACATTTAGGAAAAACAGAGGTACCAGTTCTTAATAAGAACCAGTTCTCGATTCTCAACCTTAGTTCTCTGTTTGGTCCTGCTGCAGAACAGTGCTTCGTGTTATTTCCTGAGCCGAAATGAGGACCTGATTGAAAACAGTTGTGGCGGTCTTTAGTGCTGACAAATTGTAAAGAAGTGCGAGTGCGTGGGTGTTACTGTTATGATTGTAATGCGTCTTACTGCAGCATCTGATCACGGCACTAATCTAATCACTGTTTGGGATTCACTTCACGCTGACTAACTATTACAGGTGCATTATGAGAGTACACACACTGCTGAGTGTGTGTTTGCATCCTCTGTGAGTCACTGACATGGGATATTCTGCTGAAGTGCTTTGTCTCAGCCAGACTTTTGACTGTCAGCAGTGTTATTTCAGTAGTATTTTGGTGCTGTTGTAGTATTTGTTAACTGGACAGGGCTGCAGTGTTATCTGCATGGATCCCAGTCTCAGTTAGAGCCAATACAGTGAGAATGATTGACTGGTGAAGGCAGCAATGAAGTCAACGTTGTTGACAGCCGACTGGCTCAGTCCTGCTGAGAAGGAAAGAGCAGCACAGAGAAGAGTAAAGGTGATCAGAGATTCACTTATTCTGTAAATGTAATGTGGGATGTACTGCAGGGCTCAAGAATAAGGATGGCCTGAGGGCCAGTGTTAGAGATTTTCAGGCCAGTTGAAGGAACAGCTATGTGTCCTATTGGCTCAGTGTTTCATCTTTATCATCTCCTTTTTAATGATGCACATAGAGTGTTGTTCCTTGGAAACTTAAACATTTGGATTTAAAGTATTGCAAACCTTTTAAACTTTGATTTGTTTTTCAGAGCATGTTATGATAGTCTTAGAAGCATAAGTAGGAATGAGAGAAATGTCAAACCACTACTGTACGTACTGTTGTTCTATGTATGCAATCATTTTCCAGCAAGTGTTTACGAATTTGGAGTTTCATGTGTAGTTATAATAACAGCAGCACTTTGTTTTAAGGACCTATTACCTAGTTGCTTGTTAGCATGGATATTACTAGCGTATTTGCTGTTTATTAGTATTTATAAAGCGCATATTAAAGGGAAAGTTCACCCAGAAAATTAAAATTAGCCCATTATTTACTCACTCCCCAGGCATCCGAGGTGTATATGCCTTACTATATGCCTCACTTCCTAAAAGTTATATAAAATGATATGGCATGGGCGGGTGTTTCTCCTCATCAGTCTAAAACAAGTCCAATAATGTGCATCCATCCATAATAAAAAGTGCCTCACACAGCTCCAGGGGGTGAATAAAGGCCTCCTGTAGCGAATCGATGCATTTTTGTAAGAAAAATATCCATATTTAAAACGTAAGAATCACTTTAATCTAGCTTGCGCCAACTGGTCGTACACGGAAGCAGCTCCGGGCGAAAGTGTTGAGCGCGAATGCGCCGTGGGGAAACCAAACCAAAACAACGCTCATGAATTAGAAAATACAAAATGAGGATTTGTAAAGAAAAAGGCCAGATGATTTTGATATAAACCAAGAGGGGACTGGTTTTCCTTTGCTAAAGTAAGGAAACTTGGCTTCCTTTGATCTGTAAACGAACGTCGGTTTGTGCGAGACTCACTGGCGCATGCGCAACACCGATATCCTCTCAGACCAGTTGGCTTAAGCTAGATTAAAGTGATTCTTACATTTTAAATATGGATATTTTTCTTACAAAAATGCATTCATTCACTAAAGGAGGCCTTTATTCACCCCCCAGAGCCGTGTGAGGCACTTTTTGTTATGGATGCAGATAATTGGACTTGTTTTAGACTGATGAAGAGAATGAAACACCCACCTATTCCATTCTAAAGCTTGTGAGTGCCAGGATAATTTTTAATATAACCCGACTGGATTCATCTGAAAGAAGGAAGTCATATACACCTAGGATGCCTGGAAGGTGAGTAAATAATGAGATTTTTATTTTTGGGTCAACTATCCCTTTAAAGCATTATTAGTCACCTTTATTCTTCATTACCATATTTTAGATGCCTTAATCCTACTTAATACCTAAACTTAACAACCTTATTAACTATTAATAAGCAGCAAATGAGGAGTTAATTGAGGCAAAAGTCACAGTTAATAGTTATTAGTGAATAATGGTCAAAACTAAAGTGTGGCCATAATAACTGTATAATCTATTATTGCAAGTTTTCTTTATAAAGACAACATAACATTATATATACATTTATATTTGTGATATAAAACTGCATAATATTATTTTTTTTTAGATATTGTAAAATAAGTATTAACTGAAAACATCCAAATAAATCTTATAATTATTTATCCATTTTAAAGCTGCAGTCCATAACTTTTTTTTGGTTAAAAATAATCCTATATACATTTTTGAGCGTAACCAGCCAGCCTTACCTTGGCTTGATTCACAACAGTAAACTTATAATAATGTTTTCTAATAATTTTTTACTGGTTTTAATCACTTATAGACTTTTCTCACAGCAGCTGGAATAAAATATTAAATTTATCTTTTTGATGGCGGATTATAATCCAGAAAAGATTGTGTTAATGAAACATATGTAAGTAACTGAAATTAGATTATGTTCCAGTTTTAAATATGCATCTGATTACAGATACATGGGATTACACAAGATTTGTATTTTAAAGAAAACCAGCTCTAAGGAACATTAATTTGCTTTTTGTCTTTAAAGAAATTTCTTTGATATGAAATTTGAATGCTATGCTAATTAGAGATTAGACTGTACAGAAATT